>JAQGBX010000221.1:0-42378 GCA_034698745.1 Megaphyllum sjaelandicum | reverse complement strand
TATGTAAATAAATATTATAAACGGTTAAGTAAGTATATGCATTTTTAAAAACATAGAGCAAATTATTTTGATAAGGTCAATGTTAAGCGTGTTTTTTGACATTCATCGCCTTGTTAGATCAGTCGCTTATTTCGGTCAAAATCGCCGGAACCATCGTGATCGAATTAAGCGGCGTTCATTGTATTTGCCCGATGCTGCATGTGCAGTAAAACTTGGAAAAGTGATCACCTTTTTATGTCGACCACTATTTAATGTATTGTTTTTTCTAGGGTACATTTCTTTCATAAAAATTCTCTGTATACATGTAGTGCACCAGTGTGTGTTGTCTTTTTGCAATTTTTACATTGCCAATGTATAGGCCTACCTTTAAAAGTGACCAAATAACAGATGAGTCAAGTTACATCTTGCTTTAACCCTTGGACATGATGATTCTGTACTTTTTTGGTTTTGTGGTTTTTTTAAATACTACGTGTATTACAGTCTACGTGTATAAGTGCAGTGTACAAATTCATTATTTTAATTCAGGCGTTCTTTGTATGGTGACCACCTGTGTACAGTGACTAACGTAGCATTTTTTTTTGGTGGTCGCTCTTAACAGGTTTTACTGTATCGATCCCTAGATGGCGCTGTTTTAAACTCCAGTGATTTTCTTTCCGGTTATATAGACTCTCGTAAACTCATCACTTAATTAAGCGTGTTCTGTCGTTTTGTGCAAACGTGTGTACGAGAGCGTCGTTCTAAGCGCAGCCATTTTGATCTCGTTAATCATTTCGCCATGGTGGTTCCTCCATTTCAAAAATCTTTGATGATAATAATTATTGGCAATGGTGCGATTTCCTCGTTCACCTAGCTTTTATCGATTTTTCTCGGGTTTCTCCCTGTGTATAGCTCTCTCTTATTTCACTCTCGCACGAACACGTCGTCTATACATACATGCGTTTTATTTACGGCCACTTATTTCCGAGAAATTTCCATCTTATTTGTCTGATAATTTTCCATCCATCTGATATTTAATTACGCCCGCGTACGCCGACTGGCGAATGGATTGCGTAATTATTTAAACCCTGGCATTAATTTTGCCATACGGCGATGAGCGCTTCATGAGCGAAATGTGCCGAGATTATGATTATACGACTAATTATTCACTCGCATATATAATTAACAAATACTTTCCCAGTTTCGTTTCTAATTGCAACATTAGGTTTTTGGGGAAAACGAGAGATGCATGGGGGCGGAAGACTTGTTTGCCCCACGTGAATTGGCTCTCGTGGGATTTTTGAGTATACCCGTGGTTTCGAGTGAAGAGGACCCTGGATCCGTGGCACTCACTACGTTTTACTTTTTGAAATTTTTAACGTTACAAGAGAACTCTAGTAATTACAAAGTTTTCACAATGATGCAACTCTTAAAATTTAACATGTATTAGATATCGCACCCTCGCTTCGAAAGTGACACAACTCATATTTTTTTTTTCATTTTGATCATCTATATGAATATGATCAGTTATGCAGATCAGATATGCGGACTAATTGCAGAGTTACTTTTCGGTTTGGGGATACATCACGTGATCTTTTCATCGAAACAGCAACTAAAAGAACGGGCTTCAGCACTGCCTCTTGGTAATTTTTGCCAATAGAATGAATGAAATGTCACGTGATTGATGCATGCATGCTGACGAAATCTGCATAAGGTACATTGAGATCATTTGGGGGTATACATCACGTGATCTTTTCATCAAATCAACATCTAAAAGAACGTGCCTCGGCACTGCTCCAGGGTAATTTTCGTCAATGGAACGAATGAAATGTCACGTGATACATGCATACTGACGAAATCTGTGTAACTTCAGTTGAGGTAATTTTGAGATAAAGCAAGTTTTGATGCATTGTAATTGACAGTTCTGTCATTTGGCCGAACTTTAGTAAGTGATCATTTTTACTAAAATAAGATGAATGAAATGTCACGTGATATATGCATGCTGACGAAATCTGTATACGCTGCTTTGAGATAAAGCAAGTTTTAATGCATGGTAAGTGACAATTCTGTCATTTAGCCGAACTTTGGTAAAGCGAAGATGGTGTCATTTTTACTGAATATATACAGTATACTGTAGCTCGTTTTGGTTCTGTCGTAAACCAGAAATCGAAGATTTTTTTGATTTGTGTCACTTTTAATGCGAAAGTGATGATGAGCGATATGATGAGTATAGTACTGAATGAATATCAATTTGGCTATCGACATAACTTGGTGCAACACGAGGATAATTGATCATGGTTTCTCAAAGGTCTTCAGCGCTTCAACACGAATGGAGATCTTCGTTTTGGTCGGTGTAACCGAAATGCAAATCATGGCATCCATGTTGACATGTCCATTCTTTGGATGACGTAATCTGCAGTTGTCTTTCATGCTCCAGCGTGTCCTTGGCTGCAGATGTCTGTTGTGACATTGGCCGTGGGGGTGCCATGGCAACCCTTCCGTGTAATGCAACCCCTCTCTTTGTCCATTATGCACCCAAAATGGCGTCTGCATGGTTAAAGTTCATTGTATAATCAGCTTTGTTTGGACCCAGTTGATATCCCCATTTATTATTCCCTCTATTGGCCCAGCGAGTGGCGGGTTAGGAAATCACTTATTTTCTGCCTGTCACCCGTCATTGTTATTGGATATAGTGGAGCGTTTATGGGCTCTTTGGCAACCCATTGGCTGGCCGGAAGAGCACCTGTGCGTGAGCTTCTTTTCTCGCGCAGCCATCATGGCCGTCTGGAAAGGCAAAAGCAATAGCTTGCTGCTCCTTCTGTAACAACATATGCGTGCTTGTAACACTTTTCTCATGTGGCCGGTTTGTGGGACCGGTTTGACGTGCAATTTCTCTCGGATATCGATCTTGGAGAGCGTATAGACGATGTATACAAAAGTCACGAAACGCTATAGCGTCCATGGTCTGTTGCATTGCAACGCGATGACTGCCATGGAACGTACTCTGCAATGATTTACGAAGAGCATTAATATCAGAGAGGATTAACTCGGACGACTGCGAAGTCCAAAAGGTTGTCCACTAAAGGCCAGATTTGGTTGATTACTTGATTTTCTGACAACAAGCCCATTTTGTAAAATCGCAGTGCCATCTATATATGATGAACTCTTTACACGTGGTTTGAGAGAGGCAGCTTTTGACTATTTTTGTGTAGGAGGTTGAGTTGAGGGTCATCCTGGTTGCCCTCTGAGCAACTTTGTATTTATGGGATTTAGATAACGTTTACTGTAAGGTAGCGATGGATTTTCATTTATGTAATGAAACACGTGCACATTTGAGGGTTAGAGTATGTACTTTAATACATATTTGAAATATATTTAAAATTAATTTATGCTTTTAGGCATTTTTTTTTAAACATTGCGAAATTAGTTTGCAACATTTTGATTTTAAAGTTTGATTGATTTCGCAATTTATTTGAAAGTTTTTTGAGAAAACATTGAAGAATTTAGAACTTCGAATGGTTACATCGTTGATTAGGCTACATTGGGTGCAAGCACAAAGAATGCTAAGCTTGCGTTCGACGTGCTACTTTTAGCTTCTTCTTATGCATGTTTTCAGCTTCTTGTCTCCAGCTTTAGGGCGCACAATTACCGCTGATATCAGCGTGATGGTCAGTGTGCTTGATTGCGCCACTGCATGCGTTAATTGTCCTAGGTGAGACATTCATCTTAAAACCTTGCACATGCGCATCAGCATCTCATGATGATCGCAGGACACGTTTTTACGGTTACATATCGGCAGCATGGCCACACTCTTGACCAATTGTGATCTGTGTGCCACTCTGTTTTAAAAATCTGCTTTTTAATTTCCAAAAACACTCTGTTTTAAAAATCTGCTTACAAACGTAAGCATGTTACAAACATTCTTAAAAGCTTATAAGCGCTTCTTGTAAGCTCAGCCTGGTGCCCCCTCATTTAAAAAGCATGCCGCATTCTTATCCCGCTAGGTGGCGCTAGTGTACTCCGAGCGGTAAGCGCCTTCAATAAGCGTTCTTTGTGCTAGCACCCATTTGTGGTAAACGACGGATAGTATACATTTGCTAATGTAAAGCCTTGTTTGTTTCCCGTAAATGGCTAATGTTGGAGCTCATCAACGAATTCTGAAAAGTAATTACGGAAATTACAGCAATCGCTATCTTCGTTTATGCTAAAAGTTGTTAACTTTTTTTTTAAGGAGTATTACTATTGCTTCGAAGAAGATCATGCCATCAAATAGATGTTCCGTCTTCTTCAGAACGAAAATTTCATTTTGACATTTAAAGCATTTCCTCTCCAAAGATGACTTTTTAAACGCTTAAAGTGAATTATTCCGAAAACTCATCGATGCGCATTTGCGTGGGTTGGGGCTTCGCGAGAATATCCCACGCAAATAAAGCTGTTCTAAAGAGTTGCGGCTATCAACTTCTATGCAACTTCTATGGGGGGGGTTATCAACTTCTATGGGCGCTGGCATTACGTATTCAGGCACGGCGTTGTTGCATGTAACTACATTGAGCTTGGAAAATATAGTTTTATATTTAAGAGTGAAGGGAAAAGGAAGTCAGTACATGTTGCTGCATACTGATGAAGGATTTAGATTTTTTTTTCTTCTTTTATTTAGAGAGGGACCTTGTATGGGATATCCAATATATATTGGATGGTGGCAGTCGAGCATGCATGTGGGCATAAAGCAACAAGATTCATGGCTAGATGAGGGTAATGAGGGATGGTGAGACTGCCGTTATTACTGCCAATACTGCGTAAGGGTCGTGCAGCCACTTGTTTGCCAAATATTTGGCTAGGCCTCTTCGCTCATGTAAATGCAATTTTCAATTCAATGGTGAAAATAAAATGTACAAAAGAAAAAAAAAAGACAATTCGGGTTGGCCTCGAACCATGCACTCTTTCGGGAGCGAGATTATGCATTATACATGTGGCCACATTTATTGCGCAACTTTGCACTCGGCTGCGCCGTTAGATATATTGCGGGGTTGTAAACATTTTTCCTGAATAAATTTCGCATCTCGTGGAGTCAAGAAAAAGTCGTTGAGCGAGACAGTTTTGGCGCGAATTGTCATCATTTGCTGCGAAATTTGCTTCTTGGATTTGAACAAATGGTTCTCGCCCTCGGGCTCGTTGCAGACGCCGTGGCGCCATTGCGCGGCGCTTGTCAACAGATGGCGCTGGTTGTTCGAGATCTAGAGATCACTGCTCCTAAATCACCAGCGCCACTCTAGGCGCTTATCACGCCTGACGATGACCCTGGGGCCTGGTGGAACTTTTCAGTTTTCCGTCAATACACTTTTACGAATTAAAGATAGCTTTATGGAGAAGTGTTCAGATTATGTACGGTACGTTGTTACTTGTTAATGTTAAGTTGATATTAGATGTTTTTAACCCTTTCACTATCAAATTATGATTCCCTTTTCCAAACTTTTTGAAACTTTGGAAAATGTAACAATATATTATTAATAAGTTCTCTGAATTTTTCAGATTTTTTTATTGAAAATTAAGTTTTACAAAACGTCACTTCGAAATTTCAACATCCCGAAACAATGGCATAATTTGTGCTAACTAATTTTTTTTTACATTTTTTTAATCTACAGGATGTGATTTATTAGATTGATGCAAAAAAATTCACTAAAAAGTATTAGAAATTCATTAAAAACAACTTTGTTTTTAAGCCTATTACCGCAAATTTCTTGAAAATGTAGCTTCATGTTTTCAAAATTCTATAATTTCATAAATAATGCCAGTAGGATGCACAACAAGCACGCATTTCAAAGAGGGGCTATTCCGCTATACACTGAAGCATTGCAGTGAAACCAAATGTCATTTTTTAATGGAGTTACTGTATGTTTTTTCAAACAATATGTCCCTGATCAGGGACACTGCTAGTGAAAGTATGATGCGGTGTAACTATATACGAGTCACATTTAGTTAGTTATCATGGTAAAATTGCATTTGTATTTTGAGAAGTCGCAAGTAACCATAAATCCGATGAAAAAAAAAATATTCCTTGAGTGTAATAAATGTGAGGATTTCAACACTGGTGAAAGTGTTTTCATACTTCCGGCATTCTTTGTCCCATTTAAAATGTTTTTTTTTATATAAATCTACTGCGACATGGACTCGGTAAAACATTTGTGAATTTATGTTTGTGTGCCAAAAATGTCGTTATATGGTGCCAAAATGCTTTCAAAGTATTCTGGCAGTTAATATTACTTTTACCACCAGCGTGCTTTAATATATGGAATCTGATGACCGGGACAGCGGAAGATCATCGTACTAATTAAGTAGTTTGCTACCAAAATTAGTTAAACTGTCATCGAAGTAAAGCCAAAACTACCTAATTACTATTTTTTTCTGATTTAAAAAACATTTTATTTTGATTCAATTTCGAATCGTTATTCGTATAAATTTCATATTTCGAGAAATTGCTCATAAAGTTAAGGTATGCTTTTCCACTAAAAAAAAGACGCATCAGCGAAATGCGTCGTTATATTTGGATTAGATTATTAATTGAATTACTTTCTAAAAGATCTTTACAAGTGTGATTTATTTAAGGATATACACACGCTTTAATTGTAAAAAAAGGCAAAGAAAACAGCACATGTATTTCAGTAATTAGAATTTATAAAATTAATGAAGGATGTCATTGAAATCCCGCGTATTAAATAATTTAGTAGTGGTATTTAATAGAATTATTAAATATCTATAAGGTGGCATTTATTTGAAAATTAAGGTATGATCGAGGAATCATTATGCAAATTAAGTCAAGACAAAGCTGGTAGTCTGGTCATGATGCACCCCAACATAACAATTATGTTATATTTCCTGTATTTGGGACTTTAACCAAAAAGATATATAGGATAGGAAGACGGTCTTGGCCGATTTAATATAGGAACTACCCCAGAATTCGCCTGGAGGGATTGTGGGAAACCATGAAAAAACACAATCAAGGATAGCCGACACGGTAATCAAGTAGTGTTGGGGAACACTAGTTGTATTTCGATTTTCTAAAAATTCGGCTAAAACAGAACTTTCGTTTTCAAGGTAGTTTATAGGTTTTTCAATCGTAGCAATTCCTGAAAGAAAAAAATGCAGCTTGAAAACACGAAATCTTTTATATATTTTTTTCTCCTCAAGATGCGATGTTTAGTAGAGCTAGCAGGGATCGTGAATAGTGCATGATCCTTTGCTCCTCTCGAAGTAAGAGATGTCATGTGCCACTATCGATAACATATTTCAAATTAGATCTCGGTTGTATTTCATTCTGATATTTTTTAATATAAATCAATCATATCGAGCGGAGCATAACCCGAAGCGCAGCTGCCAAACCACTTGTCCAGTTTTTTGTTGTTGTTGGCTTGCCACTGTGTATTGCTTCGGGCGAACCCTTTTGAATGAGGTTTAGTTTTGTGCCATAAATACCGATGGGCCATGCGTGCAATATATACACCTACATTTCGCTATGCCATTTATCACCTGCCCAAATAGCATAAAGGATAATGGACGTGAATTACCAGACTTAGAACTTGCATACTACATATAGCTGAGATGAAAAACGAAATAAAAAAAGTGCATTAACTCGGTTTCCTTATAGTGACAAAGCGAAATACCTTACCCCTTTTTTCTTACTTTTTTGTTTGGGTTTAATTGACTTCTTCTCCCAGGTGTAAAGGCAAGGTTCTGGCATAAGAAAAAAATATATAATTTGCCTTGTAATGATGCAAATTCGTCTAAGAAATGATGTAGGTACCAATTTTGATAACCGAAGCTTGATGCTTAATTGGTGTGGCAGGAACTTCCATACGGTCATTAATCTTGCTCTTTTTAATTAGTGTATGCGCTCATCTTTGAAAATAAATTCGGGCTTCTGAACTTGAAAACATTCTGTGGAATACTATGCAATTTTCAAGTATAATTAAGATTTGGAACACGTATAGGAATTTTTTATTATGTATAATTAATAATAATAACAATATATATATATATATTGTTATTGTTATTATTTTTAAATAAATTTTTTTATTCATTTTTTTGCTGTTGAAAACGTGTAGGTTTTCAGCATATTTCAATATACTTTGATAGCGTAATAATTGTAATTGGTGAAATTATATTTCATGACGTGTGATATACCACTGCAGCAGGATGTTTTGTGTTATATAATGTATATAACTACAATTTTATCATCATGTTGTAATTTGCGCACTCCTGGTGCGTGTAGCAATTGTTACGTTAGATAATGTATAACAATTTATAAACTTTGTAACTCATATCTAACACGATTTCGACATATTTGTTGACAACTTTCCGTAGGGCATATTTGAAACATACCGAAAGGATTATTTACATGTATTACCGACAATTTACTACTATTAATAACAGTTTTAGAAGTGGCATGATAATGCATTCGAGTTAACAAATGTGCAGGGCCTTTAGCATGTTATAAGTATATTCTGTTAACATACAAATTGTGAATGGTCAAGTAACGCGTAAGTTACATGACATATGCGCAAGTAGCACTACGGTGCATCTATTATTAATTTAAGGAAAAGGGAGTTACCTAAGTGTTTAGCGTGTTTTTTAACATTCATCGCTTATTTAGCCCAAAATCCCGCCATGGAGCCAACGTGATCGAATTAAGCGGCTTTCGCCGTAATCCCAAAGTTAAAAACATCCTTATCTAATAAAGGCAATGAACAGCAGCTAATAAACGAGCAAGAGATGAACAAGAAATAACAAGCTGCATATACTGTAGGAAGCAGAAGAGAAAAAATCTTGTTGCAGTCAATTACGGCTGCCAAAATATCATCTCTTTGGAAGGCGCCAAGATGGCTGCCATAAACAAGGTAAAAAATGGCAGCGAGTGATAAGTTTAATCTCCACCAGAGGACACTCGTCAAGTGAAGATCTACACGTATTTACAGCGTTTTTATCAATATATCCGATCGCAGTCATCCCAGGCAAGCTACCATTGAAGCCTTTTTATGGATCTGGCATGGATGCCTCTGTTTGTCAATTGGGGCCACAGCAGTTGCATACTTCTACGCATCGCTCATCCTCCCCTCTCGCACAAACCCATATCCCGACAGACCAACTCAATCTATCCTTTTACCAAATAGTCGAGGCAATAAATCATTTGGTATTCTGTTCACTCCATCTATTACCCAGAAGATGCCACAAAACGAAATGTGAAAAAAAAAAGACGAGAGGAGAGAACAGAGAGAGAGAGAGAGATGCGAAATATCAAGTAAAATTTCTATCGGAAAAGATAGGGCAGTAAAGCCCTTAGTCAGAGGCATCAAACTGCACCGTGGTGCATGGTGGTTGTAGTAGTGGTGGTGGTGGTGTCAAAGAAAAATGCCACTCAGCGCGTGCCGATGCATAATTTAATCTTGAATCCATAAAGGGACAATATTTTGCATGCCGGTTAGGATTTGGAATGACGAGAGGTAGACATGTTGGAACTTGAGGCATTCGCGGAAGTAGTTAGCTGTTGGGATTATCGCCTTAGATTATGTTTAAGTGCCTTGTTTTCGCGCCAATTAGGTGCTGAACGAGACACTAATTAAAGTGCTTTAAAAGGGCAATTTCGCTTAGTGTGCACGCGCTAGAAAAAGGCACAAGATTAAAATTTAATCGAATTTGTGAAAACGTTAGTAGTTTTGCACAAATCTTTCGTTTTAAAGACCATGGCCTGAATGCAAACTTCATGATTTATCATACGTATCAATTTTAAAAATGTTATCAATATACATATAAGTTGTTAATTCCTTTTGGTGTATGCCTGACATACAGTATGTCTTATGGCGAGTTGTCAACAAACATGTTGAAATTGTTAGATATGAGTTACAAAGTTTACAGCAAATTGCAAACGAGTAATTTCTGAAAATTATTCTGAAAATGTTACTAACTTTTACTTTTCATCAAATACCTTGTGATACATTCAAAATACATTTTTTAAAAGGCAAAATATGTTTTTTTAAAATACATTAAATTTACATTTCTTTATATGTTTTGCAAAATATATTTTAATGAAAATATCTTTATATGGTATTAAAAATGCCTTTGAAAATATATGTTGCATACATTTTAAAATATATTTTTAAATACCTTGGATTGTTCCAATCTATACATATTTTGAATAACTTTTACAATGTATTTTAAAGCTAAAAATACTTTTCTGTTTTTTAAAAATGTATTTTAAAATACATTTCTAAAAATATGTCTAAAGCTTTTTTTTTCGATGTGGGGACATACTGCAGCATGCGCGTGATATGCATGTTTCAGTGACATGTTACGTGTGTACATTAATGCTGCCAAAGATTACGTTCGAGCATCTGCAATGCTATATGCTTCAATAATATGAAACTTATATTATTATTATATTATTTTTTTAAAAAAAATATGGATATATGAATGTAGTTTAATTTTTGCTGGCGTTCTTCTGATTTTCAGCTGTGACGTGCATTGCTCGCAAGTTGGTTAAACTTGTAAACGAAATTATCTAAAGTCGTTTAAAGTTGATGGTGAAATAAATGGGGAAATTATGTTGGAGAAACTTGTTTTACAAAGCTCGTATTATATATAAGTTCGATGGTTTCTTTGAAAAGAATTTTTCATGAACTGACTTTTAAGAAGTGCGCTGTAATGGTGGCATTTGTCAACGCTTACACATGAATTGGCACTGTTTGTTTTTTATGACCATCTAGGCCGCTAGATGGCCATCTGGTTCCCAATATTGACTTCTAAGCCCAATTCAAGATGGCGCCCAAATGGTTGGTAACTGTTTTATGGCGCCACCCGTTCTCTAGCGTTCATCGGTTTGCGTTTCTCTTCAGTCGTTATTTTCTCCTATAAATGTATATATACACACACATTTACTGCGAGCTGTTTTCTTCGCAGTTTTCCACGGAACTCTAAGACTGGAAATCGATTCCTCGAATTTTCGTCACAAGACCATGCATCCATCATATAGGCCTTTTTCGCTGGTTTTGTTTCTGAGAATTCAACACTCACTAAATGTATTCTCGCCGCGGAATTGTTTTTCTTTTGAAAAATCGGTCTTTCAACTCGCTTTAAGCTTAAAATTGCAATCATGGCGGAATTTCTGAGCAAAAATATAATTTGAATTTGAAAATGTTGGATGGCTGCCATGACAGTGCTTATCTATCACCTCGAGAGATTGGCAATGCCTCTTTTCTCAGAAAAAAAAAACACATGAGCTAGACAGGTGATGTGCCCCTTGAAAATTCTTTAGCAAAGATCGACGAATTGGGAATATGTATTTTTCCAGGAAAAAGGACAGTTTCTTGAAATCTTACTTTTGCTGGAAAAATGTGTATGTTCTGAAGCGTCAATTGATTTTTGTCACTCTGCTTACAATATACTGCTTATTGAAATTATGATTATCTTAGACTATAGCGCTTCAATATTTAAATTTAGTATTTCAGCATATGATTATTATTTGTTTTAGTTTAACATGGCTTTTATTAACTTAACCAAAAACCATTTTATGCAGGAATTAATCTGGATGGAATTTTGTTACATTGCTACATTGTATTTAGGCTACATGTATTAGCATTGTATTAATCAGATTATAATATTCAGAAGATGTTATTACATTTATATCTACAAATGTAGTAGTTTTGATCCAGACAATTATGCAGTTGATGTGTCGTATTCTCGATTTTGGATTTTGAAGAGTTCCAGATTTTATCAATTTTATATTTCTATACAGGTGTTATATCTGCACACTGAATTCAATTTAATAAAAAAAATTACCGAATAATCTGATTTAGTTTAATTAGAAATGCCTATAAAATATTGAAATGATTTCAAATTGATTTGGAGTGGATTTTTATTAATTTACTGTGATAATTATAATGCAACAGCTCGAAATACAGATTAAGTCCATTTAATGAAATTCCTTGCCGAATAATCTGACTTAGTTTAATAAGAAATGCCTATAAAATATTGAAATTGGGTTGGAGTTGATTTTTAATAATTTACTGTGATAATTATAATTCAGCTGCTTGAAATACAAATTCCTGGGGCATTAAAGCAAATGGGCATTGAAATACAAATTTTTTTTCTGTTTGATATACACATTTAAATGTCTGGAGCGTTTGTGCACTGATGTGTTTTCATATTTTAATGTAAAATTAATTTACTCAAATTACTTCTGCAAACCGTAATTTTGTTGATAACAGAAGAATTCTCCAAATGATTCCACTTCACTGTGGAAGTGAAGTCACTCAATACTCGACAGGACAAACTTTACCATTAATCTTAATTGCATTACCAATTTCAATTTCGAGAAATTCGGCTTGATTTCATTGTCTCTTTCTAGTATTTTTAGGCTTTTTCTCAAAAGCTTGTTGAGGGCTAATCCCACTCGTCCCAGTTGTACTTAGTGCTGGCAATGAAATCTCTGTTGCCTTCACCTGCTAATGTAGCTGGAGACACGATTAACCACTTCGTTGTTGCTTTTACTCACGCTGTGTCAACGAATTTCTACTTTTCCATTGTTTTTGTTGTTGTTGTTGCTGCTGTTGTTGTTTTGGTTGAAGGATGGAGGGAAATAGGGTCAGTGTCGTCTCCGTTGTCCACTTTATTGTGGGACTGTTTGCAGTGGCTAGAGATATGGCTCTTAGTGGGATAAAGACTGTTTTGGATTTAAGGTCGTCTGGCTAACTGAAATGATGTGGCAGCTTTTGTTATCTATTGTCTGGTAATCCATCAGTCTGGCGTTTTAATACCGATTGATGCATTTCGTATTATTAGATCGAAATCTGAGTCGGTTTAGGAAAAACGTTGTGGGCAAAGACTTGGCTTTTGTTGAGGTTATTTTTGAAATACAGGGTTATTACAAAAGAATCATCGGGTTTGAAAAATATATACAGTGCAGTACAAAGTATTGCTGATATAATATTAAATGACACACGAATAGAAAGAGGAGAAGCCCAAGTTCAAAACTCACACTTGCAAACTTTGCTTTTAAACGCCCAGGTGGCAACACGAACCAAGTATCCAAAATGGCGTCTCTGTAGCAGAAAGCGTTTGTGTGCTCGAGTATGCGAGCTGCTGTGAACAGCATTGAATAGCAATATATCTTTTTAAAACCCGAAGATTCTTTTGTAAAACCTTGTATATATACTGCGAATGGCAGATAGAAGATTTTTCAGTATAATGTAGCGTTAATAAGGAATATTTCAATCTTTGACACATACGTTTTCTACAATTGATGAATAGGTTTTCTACAAATCTTTTTTCATCGATGAGGCAATTGATGAATTTGGATTATAGTTTACATATATGAAGGTACATGGCAAATTCCATTTTTTTCATTAAAATAAAAGACTTAATTGAAATGGAATATTAATTAAATGAAAACATGTACAGTACAGTATATGCTAATTTGGTTAACGGAGGTTGGCCAAATTGTTTAATAATGTACATTACTGATTTTTGAATTCGGCAATGACCAGGTCGATGAATGTACGTAGTATTATTTAGAAATTATCAAATCTCTTTTATTAATTGTGGTTAGTTTACATTATTGGTTTTGAATGCATGCATTATTAACTTCATCTTGTTATCTACATAAAGTTGGATTACTTTTTGGTTAAAATTTGTTGATGAGGATCTTTTCTTCATCGATCATTTTCTCTTTCTAACGAGAGAGAGAGTTGATGTCTGACTAACTAAAACTGACAATGAATGGATAAGTGGCTTTAAATTATTTTCTAAATATAACAACATTTACCCATTAAAATGTCGTTAAAGTCTTGAAAGTATGCACTTAAAGAATATAGTCAATAAGGGCATCCCTAATGTGGGAAGATTTTTTCTGCTCTTTTTGGCATTTTTCCTGAAGTAAGAATTTCGTTGGAAATGAAGCAATAATGAGCAAATTTGAGATGATGAAATTGGCCCAATGACCTTTACTCCCTAACTTATCTACAGCGAGGTGCGTTGGAAGTAAAACCTAGACCAGAATTAGCGATAAAATCACTCGTTAAGAAATAGCATAAACTTTTTTCATGGTGATTGTTTACGACCGGTTGTACCAAGCTCTATTAAATTTACTTCGCTGTCACGAGCCTCTAATCACCAATTACCAGGGTTTTCATTGCGCCATAGTATGATGTTCATTAAAGCTAATTGGACTTCGTTATGAACGTTTTGGAGTTGCATTTGGGATCAGTTTTAACATATTTTGTGATAACAATCAGTTCTGACGTACCTTTGTGGGGAAACTTGAGTAAGATGCTATTAAAATTTTAAAATTTACAATTACCATTTTGAAATAGTCCCAAAGTTTTGTTAACTTTTTTTCATACAAATACAACATAAATCAAGGTAATTTATTAAATTGAAAGTTTTTTCTCTGAAATAGTTTTTAAGTTCTGACTTTTATATAGATTTTTCTTACTTTTGTTTTCCTCGTTTTAAAAAAAAATGTTATGAAAATGCCTAATTGAAATTCACTTCAATATGTTTTCGTATCGTTTTAATGTCAACCTTTCTACACTGTATATTCTGAATTGTTTAATTTCCATTTCTCCCTTGATTTGTTATCCTACCAGAGCCGAAGACATAAAAGCACAATAATAATCAAAATAGTATTTTAAAGTTTTACTGAAAATCATAATCAATTGTATTTCTATATCATATTATCAATTTGTTTAATAGTATATATTCAGAATTTGTTTTAAATTTTAAGTTGTTCCTCTAAAATAGTTTTTATGATCTGAATTTTATTTAGTTTTTCTGACTTTTTCCTCGTATTTAAAAATAAAATCAACGTTATGAAAATGCCTGATGGAAATTTAATTCAATATGTTTTCGTATCGTTTTAATATCAACATTTCTATATTCTGAATTATTTAATTTCCATTTCTTCTTTGATTTGTTATCCTACCAGAGCCGAAGACATAAAAGCACAACAATAATGAAAATAGTATTTTAGTATTTTACTGAAAATCATTATCATTTATGTTCCTATATTACATTATCAATTTGTTTAATACTATATACACTGAATTGAGAATTTGTTGTTTTATGGATTCATCAGTAGCACAAACACAAAGATGTTTATTTTTCTATTTCTCTGAGATTTATTTCCGATTTATATGCCAGGTTGTCCTATCAATTTTTCCGGTCTTAAAGCGTGAAAGGTTACAATCTAAATAAACTTGGTTTAATTCAATATTATTTTGATTCTACATGTGGGCATATCCAATAATTACCGGAAATAAACATAGTATTGATGCTCGAGGCTAGATTTCATCTAAATTTGATGTACATTTAGGCATATCGCATTTTTTGGACGAAACGTAACATTAATACAAACGCTCCAGTTCATGTGTTCGTAATGTGTGGCAATTTGTTGCAACTGTACCAGAAAGATGGCAATCTCTATATGCAACAACGTTATGCAGAGAAGCCTTTAAATGGCCCGAAAGGGGGTTTGGTGATATTGAACTCGATAAAAATATGAGAAATAAGCAATGCATTACATACGGTATACTTCTTCGAGGTTTGTGTTTTGATTTAAATTTTTCCAAATTAATGTTAGTCAAATTTTAATTCAAAAATGACAAAAAATAACTACAATTAGATCGAAGGATTTTTGTGCATATCATATATATTCTCCCGAATCTTGTTTAAGGTTTCTAACAAGCATATTTCAAGCGTCAAGTTAGATTCATCAATTTATTCTCGTTTGTTTGGTATATTTTTTCGCCAAAAATTCGGTTTAGCTTTGTTTTGGTATTTTTCCAGGATTTTGCAGGCACCCTTGAATATTGATTATCGCGAATGCGGCGCGAACGTGTTCATTCGTTGCTCTTATCTGCCAAATTCATTGTTTCAATATAAAATCCTTGTTAAAATGTACATTTCTTGGCAATGTAAGACACGTAAGTCAATTCGTGTTTACTGATTTTCGTCTTTCTCCTCTCTTCGAAATCTCTTTTCGAAAATAGCTGCGATCATGCTCTGAATAAATAAACTGCGAGAAACCTGTTCGCGGCAAAGGTAATTTTAAAATTATTGCATTTTGCTGCGAATTTTGAACAGATGCTTTTCGTTTGGCTTTTTTTGTGCAAATATAAAGCAGCAGCCGCAACATCGAAGGAAACCGGTTAACCGGAGGGGGTTTTTGAGTAGTAGGAATACAACGCAATTTGTATCTCACTAGTACTTTTACTGTATTTGCCTCCATAAAAAAAAACCGTATTTGATCGCATCCCTTAAATGTTTACCGAAAACGAAACCTTTTCTTTGGTTTTTCTACGCATTTATTTGATTGTCGAATTAGATTTCATGATCTGTTTTATGGTTTGCATTGTCGTTGATCAATGCAGAGTTTCCCTGCAGCGCCTTGAAAGGAAATGTATGCAAATTGTTCTGAATGCAAAGAAAAGCAAATGAAGAAAACTGCTAGAAATAGACGTTACTGTTTTTTGACTGCATGTGTCGTCTAATGAATTCTAATTTGTTTTTTTAATAGAGCTTGATTTGTATTGAAGTTATCCGGCAGCGTTTGCGTTTTTTTGCCAGGGACGTTTCCGACAAAGACGCGAGTGTTTATATCAGCGTAGGATTAAGCGGACTGAACTGAAATCGGTGTACAGTGCAGTAAAACCTGTTGAGAGTGACCACCGTAAAAGAATGCTATGTTGGTCACTATACGTTATGCTGGTCGCTGTACGTAATGCCTGAATTAAGTTAAAATATTGAACATGTACACTGCACTTATACATGTAGACCGTAAAACATGTAGTAAAAAACCACAAAACCAAAAAAGTACAGAATCATCATGTTCAAGGGTTAAAGCAAATGTAACGTGACTCATTTGTTATCTGGTCACTTTTTAAGATAGGCTACATACAGTATGGCTACATAATCAATGTGAAAATTGCAATAAAAGACAACACACACTGGTCACTGTACACAATAGACAGATGGTCATGGTCACCATACAGAGAATTTTTATAAAGGAAATGTAGCCTACACTAGAAAAAACAATACACTAAAAAGTGGTCAACATAAACAGGTGGTCACTTTTCCTAGGTTTTACTGTACATGGAATTAGGTTGTCGGGTCAGGCACGTGAACGGAACGAAGAAATATTGTCGAAACTTAATCCTGTCTGAAACGTTCCGTTCCCTTCCGCCCCTCCTCTCCCACGTACCCCAGTGTCTGAATGGTCGCGTTACGCTTACATAAACAGACACGCACATAAGCCTTAAACTAATTTTGTCGGAAGCGTCCCGTGCCAGAAACGCAACGCGTACATTATGTCGATATAAACCAACCTTAAATCTATGCTTGCTCGGTAAGAATTCTCGAGCCTGGATGGTTATGATCTATTCACATCAACGAAATCCGTACCGTAATTTCGTCACGTGCGTGGCCGCGCATGCGCACATGACAGTAGTCAGAACTAAGTGACGTTTATACGACATTTGCAACCGCATCCATATTAGTTGAAGTTGATCCAACTTTTCCCATCTGATCAATTTTAATCGTTATTTGGGGGAAGTAAATAGAAGAAAGAAAAAACAAACGTTATTCCTGTGACACGAATTTTTTCGTGCGGCATGACGTCACGTTAAAAAGTTCCGCAACGCAGTACGTGACGTCACTGCGGTACGGATTTGGTCGATGTAAATAGGCCATTATGCTGTAATATCGTAAGATGGGTTCTAATCTCTGTTGGCTTTTCATTTTGAAAAATATCCGTGCCCGTTTTTTTTAATTAAGAAAACCACTAAAATAATTCGTTAGTTGCGCGTTAATAAAACGATTATAAAAATGCAGGTGAAGAGTTGTTGCCGAGATGGTAGATAAGTGACGTTTATGATTAATGGCCGTTAATGGCCGTCATAAGCGAGGGTCCTCTTTGGTTAGAAAAATTTGTCTTTGCAAATAAATTTCCATAATAGAAAATGGTTCTATCCTGTACAGCTTATTTCTGGAAAGAAAACTTGAGTTTTACAGTCCCACTCTAACGTTTCTTTCAGTTTGATAGCCATTACCCACATTTCCCATTTAGTCGGTGTTGCCATGCATATACAGTAGGGATAAATTCTGAAATGGATTGCTAATATGTGCAGCAACAGGAAGTTGTTTTAATTGAAACAAATATCCGGCAACTTACTGTACATGTGTTTCGGGATACTACGGCCTTTTATTCCGCCTTTAACACGAATCGTTTTTTGTGATTACATCTACAGTAGGTAAACTTGAGATGGATTATAATTTGTTTACTGCATATTGTTTCATTTATTCATTGCCCTATTGTTTGTTGTCTGATAACTTTTACAATCGAAAGGTAGATTACAATCGTTTTAGGCTCAAGAGCTGATAATCCCTTGTAAAAAACCATGAACAAAATTTTATTTATTATCCCCATGCACTAGCTCTCTCCATTTTTGGAGTCTTTTTATTTGTGAAGTTTCGGTAATCACGGTTATTGCCATTGATATTACTGTTCACAATTAAGTCAGGTCCCAATCTCTCATTTTTTTTCGTTCGTAAATTGATCATTTCTGCTTTTTTTACATATATTTCTGCAGCTTTGATTTTAATTCCTTTTGGATTTACGAAGCTCCCATAGTGCTCGAATGGATCCTTACTTTTGTGCTCTCGCCTGACTGTCTCGAATGGCGCCCCATCATGCAGCGCCATCTATTGTAAACAAATTGTGAACCACTCAGAAACAACCGGAATACGATTCTTTCCTTTGACATTGAACAACAACTCAAAGCAATTCATTCTTTGCTAACGTATACGTTTTATTTTGGGATTTACACCGCATAAGGCGTATATGAGTTTAGCGCCCCCAAACGACGCTTTTATGTTTATTTACTCATATCCGTCTATGGGCGTTAGAGCCAACAACGGCGCTTCTGCTGTCCCTTCACCTTTCATACTGGTAATCTTTTGAGCCGATTTTCAGCGCTGATTTCTTTCTGCGGTCAACCGCCGGCTGCAAAAATGTGTTGCCAGCGTAATTACGGCGCTCCGTAACACGTCGTGAGGCGCCCTTAATGGCGCTCCAGATCATGACTATGATAAAATCTAAGCATTTGCAATCAAGGCGTGGGTGGGAGGCGCTGCGAGCTGCAAGAGTTCTACGTTGTTGTGTTTTTAATGCAACGCAAAAGGATGCGTTTATACTTCCTGCTTTCTGCTCATTTTATGACGTAATGTCCCATGTGAGGATACTATCTGTAATTGGTGTCTTTAAAATGACGTACATGTAAGTGGATGAGTAGCGTTCCCTTCTTGACACCTGTGTTACTTTGTGAGCACTTGCACGTCAACAATGTCACGTAGAGAAAAGACGTAGAGAAAAAGACTTTGTGAACATTTGTACGCAGGGTTCCCCCATAACTGGAAAACCTGTAAGAGTCAGGGAACTTGAAAATTTCTGAAAAAGTCAGGGAAATTCAACTTATTTTCACGGACAAATTTGCAAAATTGTCGCTGTTTTCCGAAGACAAACGGGCCAAATTTTCCACGTTTTCCGAGTATAAATTTGCAAAATGTTCAACCGTTTCCAAATACAAATTTGCAAGATTTTTAACAGTTCTCGAGGACAGATTTGCAAAATTTTCAAACTTTTCGTGATATAAATTTGAAATATTTGCAACCTTTTCCCAGCTCAAATTTGCAAAATTTTCAGCTGTTTTCGAGTGCATATTTGCAAAATTGTCTATACAGTTTACGAAGACAAAATTTCTACAGTGTCCTGTAGCGATTTTGCAAAATTGTGGTCAACATTAACATATGGCAATTTTGACATTTTTTACTGGTCAGGGAACTTTGTTTAAAAACCTAGTAAAGTCAAGGAGGTTGAACATTTCTGGGGGAACCTTACCCTGGTTTACATGTACAGTATATCACAACGTCACATATAGAGAAATGTAGCTTGGGGTGGCTTTAAAATGACGCAAGTTCTTACGCTGCGTTTCCCGTTACTTTTTTCTTAAATCGTTGGTCGAACATGAGCTGGTCACGTGCTCAATGTTTGCAAAAATAACGCAAGAGATGTTGCTTTTCCTCATTCTACACTTAAGTTCTTTGTATTTTTATATATTGCACGACATGGCCACGTGTCTTTTTTTTTTTAATAAAGCAAACGGAAGCTGTTCTTTCGCCATTTGGTCAATTGCGTTAATGTATAAACGCTTTTGCACGTTAATGTACGAGTATTTCCAATCTGAGAAGTTCTACCCACGCTGTGTTCTTAATGTATTTAACTGGAGGCATTTCGGGTATTTTTAGCTTTATTTCTGGGTTGTAATTTGTCTGTTATGTCATCGTAAAGTGCCGTGCTTTCTCGTTATTTTTTTATCCCGTAAGTAATGTTTGTTTTTGCACTGTGCTTTTTAAATTCTGATAACAAATTAGATATTTCTGGACAGATGTGGTTTATCAAAACGTGAATCACACCCACAAACAGACATTATTCATTGAATATTATTTCGCAGATTAGTGTACTGATAACAAATGCTGTACATGTTGGTCATGAAGGTTTTCAAGCTTTTTATTGGGCGTGTCCTATGATTTACAGGAGTTTGTTTGGTATATTTTTGATATGGTACGTTCTTCGGTATAGCAGGGTTTTCTCAGATTTTCGAAAACTTGGAAGAGACATTGAACTTGAAAAGGTCTGGAAAGTATGAATTTTTTGGGGAAAAAAAAGTCAGGGAATTCAACGTACGAGGTATTAATGTTGTCTCAATCCAAAATATTTCACATTTCTCAAGTTTTCCGAGTATAAATTTGCAAAGTTTTCAACAGTTTCCGAGGACAAATTTGTACAATTCTCAACAGTTTCAGAGGGCAAATTTGAACAATGTTCAACAGATTTTGAGGACAAATTTGTAAACTTCTCGACAGTTTCAGAGAGCAAATTTGAACAATGTTCAACAGATTTTGAGGACAAATTTGTAAACTTCTCGACAGTTTCAGAGGAGTACAAATTTCAAAATTTAGAACCTTTTACGAGTTGAGATTTGAAATAAATTTCAACAGATGATAATAGCATATTTGGCAAACTTTCAAGCTTTTCAGAAGACAAATTTTGAAAAACTTTCAAGCTTTTCAGAAGACAAATTTGCAACATTTTTCGAGAGCAAATTTGTTAAATGTTCAACAACAAAAAAATCCATTCATGCCAGTTTTTTAAAACTATGGTGAAGTAAAGTGAAACTCCTTCCATTTAGCAGACGGCAATGGGTCGTTTTCTCCTATTATGGAATTCATGTTAACTTGTTACCATCCTAAACCGGAAATCGATTGTTTTCTTGGTTGTATCACTTTTAAACTCGATTTAATCGTTTTAAACAATTGGGAGTTTGGCGCAACACAGCTTTGACATTTGTTGCATTTTCTTGGGTTTTCAGTTAGCCATGCAATTTAAACCATTAAACGAATTATAATCGGGTCTTCATTTGAAATTGCAGCGAGCATCTTCGTGTAATTGTCGAAGCACCAAATTGGGAGCATAATTAGCTAAATGAAGCAATTGGCGTCTGCTTAATTCCTCTTTTGCTCGATGCTATTTTGTCCGTCTATACGGATTTAGCTGGAAGAGGGTGGGCGTCTATGGCTTTAAAAAGGAGATTATGCAAATGCTGCGTGTTTAGTCTCAATGGAGACATTTTCAAAATGGTTTATGGCGCCAAATGTTTAAAAGCCGCTTTTTTGGAGTGCATAATGCAACTTTTCATGAACTTAAAATAAAGTGTGGAAAGATCAGAACCGGCTGATTGAAAACGTGAGTCTGGTTCTCGCAGTCACAAGTTCAAAAGCCATTATAAGAACTATTGCAAGATGGGAGAAATCTAAAAATGTATTTGTTTGGGGGGGAAAAAAATGGTTTGTTTTTTTGCGTTGTGTAAGTCTTAGTTGAAAAATGATACGCAATTTTCTAAATGCCCTAAATAGAAATTGCAAATACTGTTCCCGGAACCAAAGTGTATTCTTAGATTACAAATATCGCGTTAATACTTCCGAGTGTCAACATACATGAAAATGTATGTAAAATTTGGCAAATTCTGAAAATATATGGGAAGTTTGGCATTTTATGAAAATGTATGTGGAGTTTGACAATTTATGAAAATGTATGTAAAGTTTGGCCAATTCTAAAATATATGGGAAGTTTGGCAATTTATGAAAATGAATGTGAAGTTTGGCAATTTAACAAAAGGAAATGATTAGATTTGACGGTTACACCTGTTTTAATTCTTCCAGGTATGTTAATTGTTTGGTCTCCATACAAATCGTTATGAATATGTCTATATATATATATATATATATATATATACCCTGTAATTCCACACATTTCTCCAAGTCTCCAAATGTTCAGTTTCTTGGGTATGGGACCAACATATACAAAGTTTGGGCATGGGCTATACATATTGAAGTTTCGAGTATATGGATTTATGTAATAATTTCAATTTGATGCATTTTTAAAAGCTTTACCAGTTTGCCGGCCAGGCCCAAATCAACAATCATTTACTGCTAAATCGTCACAAGATCAAAAGATATTAATAGTTTAGTTTGTCTCAGTTTTTTCGGAACTGATACGTTTTGATTTTTTCAGTATCATTTTAAATTTATAAGCAATTTTCGTTTCGCGCTGCAAATGGGCATTAACATTCAGTTCATTCCTCTATCACCTTTTTTCATCAGGAATAAAATGGCCCAAAAAACCTTTTTTATCACTTAAGTGAGGCTGAAATTCGCCTCTACTTCTAGCATACAAATTGCGAGCAATTGGCTCACTCTCCGCTGTTTTATGTTGCCCAATTTTCGTCTGCTCCCATCGATTGCTAACTGCATATCTAACGGTTGCAGCCTATTGAGCTATTTCGTGTATTCTTTTACAGCAAATAACAAAATGATAAAAAAATCCTTAATTAGGCTTAAAAAGGCAATATAAACAGTGCTAGAATCGACTTCATCTCTAGTTTTATGTGTTTTATTCATCGATCGCTGTGGTGATAGATGCGATATTTTATTGAATTTCATCGCTCTAGAAGTAGATAGATGCCACCAACAGATTTTATCCAGGTTGCTTGCTATGGAAATGAATTGTCTAAACGACATTTATGCAAATCATACGAGTGCTTTTTATCTTTGTTGAAATGTATTAGAGATCCGAAGAAAGATCTTCCATAGAAATATTAGACACTTTTGAAATGTACAATGGCTAATTAAGTTGAAATTTAAAATTAGCAGCTTGTGTGAAATTACGCATGCACTGCTAATTATTTTTTCTAAATTAAAATTATTTTGCCGTTATTTTTTTATAATTTCAAAGATTTTTACACTTTTCCGATGATGGTTTTGTTAAATGTTAATTTAGGCATCGCGATCGTTTGGAATTTGTAGTGTGGTCAGAAATCTCTTAAATAAATGTATACACTCATGTCCAAAAGCTAAGAATAATTTATGCAGGGTGGGGCAATAAAAAGTAAGCCAACTTTATAAAAATCATAAAATGGTTATTTGTTAATGGAATTTAATGAAAATTTGCACTAATATTGTTGTTCTCTTTACTTTCGAATTGCCCTCGTTCACGTTCTTGTATAATGGTCGACAAAGTGTATCGCTGGAAGATAACAGATATCGACTAGTTGAAGCAGCGAATTTTGGACGCTTGGAATGAAATTAATCAAACAACAATCGATGAGGCAATCGCCCAATGGTGCATGCGCTTTAGGGCTTGTGTTTCCGCGAAAGGTGCTAACTTTGAACACAAATTGAAATGGGGAGTTTTTTAGTATCCTATTTAAGTACACATGTACGAATTTTCATTAAATTCCATTAACAAATAACCATTTTATGATTTTTATAAAGTTGGCTTACTTTTTATTGGCCCATCCTGTATATTTGTGACTAAAATAATTATGCTTACCTTTTGGACATGAGTGCATAAAAAACGACTTGATTCTATTTTCAAAATATTACCTTTGGATTTATTGATGTTTTAATAATTGCAGAAAGATAGATAAGGAGATTTATGGCTGTTTATGGAATGTTTTTCCCTTAGAAATGATCATTAACTTGCATTTTCACGTTTTATAAGTTTACTCTGTATTTCAGTGCTGAAATTTAAGCAAATGAAAAACATTTTCTTAAATTTGTATAAAATGCGAGACAAATGAGTAGAGAAAATCAACTTTTTCATTCTATATTACTATTATGTAATACATACCATGCTTGAGGTTTCTAAATTTTAAATTATTCAAATTCCAGGACTTGCTTAAAGTTGTTTTTTCTCACATACAGCTCACGTAAATGAACATTTATGTACACAGCGATATGTGCTGAAACAGTCGATTTTATTTGTGGATAATTAAATTTGAAACTGTATTCAGTCGTCAAAGCTCGAGTTTTAAGTAGTTGCATTATCCCATTTAGTGACGTTGGCGTAAAGGTGGCGCTGCGTGTCGCGCGCTCGCTGGCGCCTCCTGGCGGCGAAGGTGTAGTTAGCTCGATGATTCCAACTGCAAGGATCTAAGGCCTCGGCAATTTCGCGAATTCTCAGATAACCCCACCATTACCTGCTTTATATGATGGAAAATCAAATATTTACTCTACGGTTGTCTTTGTTTCGAGGAGGATTACCAAACGAATGCATTTTTCCTTACTCGTATAAGAAAAGGAGTAATTTTTGCCTAAGTTAAACTGGTCTCCAGACGTTCGAGATGGGAGTTTTGCAGATGACGATGAAGATATTTCGTGTGAACACAAACGGAAATAGGGTGAGACAAGTCCTGGTTTTATCACTTCCAAATGCCTTCAAGAGTACACATGGCGGATAGAGATCTCTCCCAACAGTATCGAAACAAAAAAAAAGCGATCAAAGAGGGTTTTTTTCTGGCTGCTTCTCCTCTTTTTTATATAAACTTTGAAATACTGAAAATGAGGTTTTTTTCCAGTTTAACATGGGTGGAACTGTAAATCGATGGAGCTGAATTGCGTCGAGCGGATGCGCATCTTGCACCTTGTATAGCGAAAATAATCCTCTGAATCCACACAAGGATCACCTTCTATTAAACACCTCTATTAACCACAGCTGTGGAAAACAGCCGCCATAACTAACTATGCCTGTATATATTGGCGAACGAATATAAAGTAAACCTCTGAAATGCGATTGAAACGGGCCACTTGTGCGATTTTTGGAGGAATTCTCATGATGACGTCATTCGCAGGAATTCAGACGATGACGTTGTTCGTTAAAATTATGATAGTGACGTCATTTAATAACATTCTGGCAATAACGTCATTCGGTAAATTCTGAAGATGACATCATTCATGAGAGTTCATATGATGACGTCACTCAGTCAAATTCTGACGGTGACGTCATTCAGTGAACATTCTGATGTTGACGTCATTCATTACAAGTTTGCCGATAACTTCATTCATAAACATTCTGACGTTGACGTCATTCAGTAAAGTTCTGACCATGTCGTCAATCAGTAAAATTCTGACAGTAACGTCACTCAGTGGAATTCTGACGGTGACGTCATTCAGTAAACATTCTGATGGTAACGTCATCCATTACAAATTTGACGTCATCCAGTAAACATTCTAACGATAACAAATTCAGTAAATTCTGACGATGACGTCATTCAGTAAAATTCTGAAGGTTGTCTTTCAGTGAACATTCTGATGTTGACGTCATTCTTTACAAGTTTGCCGATGACTTCATTCAATAAACATTCTGACGTTGACGTCATTCAGTAAAGTTCTGACCATGTCGTCAATCAGTAAAATTCGGACAGTAACGTCACTGAGTGGAATTCTGACGTTGACGTCATTCAGTGAACATTCTGATCCATCCATTACAAGTTTGACGATGACGTCATTCAGTAAACATTCTGACGGTGGTGTGTTTCAGTGGACATTCTGATGTTGACGTCATTCATTAAAATTCTGATGATTACTGCATTCATTTAAATTCAGTTGATTACGGCATATGTTAAAATTCTGCTGATCACGGCATTTATTTAAATTCTATTGATTATACTTCATTTATTAAAATTCTGGTGATGACGACATCATCAGAGTTTTGATGGATGTTGTCATCGTTTACTATGCAGCCCCAGACGTAGTTCTGCAATTGTACTCGAAATATAATGCAGGATAGCACATCTTTGCTCCGGTGTTGTTTTGTCTATATCGAGGAGCAGGGGTACTCAGATGAAAGCTTGCGAGTCGCGCTTTAGCAGTCGTGATCGAAGTCACGCATGCAAAAGTACATTTTTAATTTTTTTTAATTGGTTTTAAAATCAGCGATAACCTTCAGTGAATTTTTTAGAACCAATTATCCTGTGTCGAATTTGCACACGAGACTTCATGAACGACTGCCACAGTGCGATACGTAAAGTTCCTGTTTGAGCACCTCTAATATCAGGATTAAAGTTTTCGTTGATGTATTGTTTGGAAAAGTGTTTACTGGAGCAGGCTGGAAATGCAGTGACATTAACATTTCCCAGAACTGCACGTCCATTGAGGATTCTTGGTATCAGCACAGCTCTTGTGCGCGTTTTCATCTAATTGACGGTTAATTATTGGGACGGTCGGTTGCATCAAAGGCGCCATCTTTGTTGACACTTCCTGGAAGCGTAGTGGACCATGGTCAGTGAGCGGTTGCATGCTGCAACCGTTTCTGCAGCGTTTGATTGATGAGATCCATTCGCAAATCATGCCTTCCATGGACGAGGCATTTACAATTTAATTAAAAATCAACATCATCCTAGCTCTCATGCAAATTAGGAGCGTCATGGAAGTTGGGAAATTTCACGTTCAACCTTTATCCTTATCCGTTTTGGTTGTGAATTTGGAGCGATGCGTGACATTGTCACATTGTATACACCGAGTTTAACCCGTTTTTGCGCAATTTACGACGAAACGGGGCTCGTTTTTTCAGCCGACATTCTCGCTGAAATTGATGCGAAATGGAGCCGTGATTGTGACTAATTTTTCCGCTAAACTTTGGCATATCTTATTAATGTCAGTAGGCTGCTGGCTGCCAAATGCTTTTTGCCTAACCGATTATGTAGATCAAGCTCAAGAAACGTATTTATCTGTAGGCCAACCTATTTTTCATGTCGGAGATAAACTGGAGTTGGCTGGAGATTAGGCAGTGTTGACAGTTGATAGTTGAGCTGTTTTGCCGCCAGGCGGCACACATTTTACGCACGTTTGGATGATAAATTCATGCCATTTTTGTCCTTATGTCCAACATAATATACAAGCACAGCTGAAGACGATTTAAATTGTGAAGTAATTTGAGGAAACTTCCAAGTTATTGAAAGTTGTCACGTTTTCAAAGTTTTAATTGGGCAATGAAGCTATCGGGATTTCATAAATTCAATAAAAAAATATGTAGGAAAAATCCGAAATTTTGTCGAGTTTAAAAGAAACGTAAATCATGCCATTATTAATGGTAAATATATTTACGTGTATATTTTCAAAAGGGCTTATTTTCACAAGCATTAAAATTACTTTTCAATTGCTCTAATTTGCTCTTAATTTGTTTCTCACATTTAAAAATTCACGCAAAAACCTAATTTAATTTTCAAGTTATGCATACCAACATGGAAAAGAAATGCATTTCAAAAATGCATATTGATTGGGACACTGAAATGCATTTCAAAATGTATTTCCAAACGCATTTTTAAATACGTTTTTAAAAATGCATTTTCGGTGTCCCAATCTATATGTATTTTAAATGCATTGCAAATGCATTACAAATCATTGTAAATGCATTTCTGTTCCATGTGGGTAATGTAAGCAATTTTTGTATCTTTAACAAATAACAATTAATTCTAGCAAATTTTCTTTGTAAATTGTATGTTCGTTTACATGTAGATGTATGCGATGCAAATACATAAAAAAATTAAGGAAAACATATGCTCATATTCAGCATTATAAGGATCACTGTTTCCAAATGTATTAATAATAATAAATTGCTGCTAATTTCAATGATTAGTGAATTTCATTTAGAGTTTAGCTTTAATCGGCTTATTTTTTAACCTTTCGTAGATGGCTTGTTTTCACAAGCATTGCAATTATTTTTCATTTTCTCCATACAATGTACAAAATATGGCTAATGCGGTGTTTTGATTCATTAGTTCAAGATGATAATATTTTTTAAAAATAAAATACCTGACATTTTACAAGTGTTTTCACATCCAAATACACAGTTAAAATGCAGCGCATTGTTGTAAATAAATTACTCCGTCACGGGTGAGAAGTTAATTTCCAAATGATGTTCCACCAGGTGGCGCTCGGAGAGCAATTTTCCCTTTCCAATTCATTTTTTGCTAATTTTTGTAAGCGTATTGCGGATGTAATATTTCATTTCTGCTTAAGGAGGTTCCTATATACCTGAGTGAAGGAAATATGGTAATTTCTGCACTTTAATTTCCCCCAAACTTAATATGCCATGGCTCTGAGCGATGAACCCTCTATCTGTTTTTCTCCCGAATCCCTCGGATAGATGTTGCTATAAACAAATTATTTTCCGAGAAAATGCCACCTTTCGGAAAATAAACATTTTTCTTTGTGAAAAGTGACATCTTAATGCAAAAGCCGCCATGCGCGATGCCTAACACCGTTATAATAAAAGATAATATCGCAAATGGATATTGCGGTTGCACGGCTGCAGCTACAAGTACGAAAATCCAGAAATGTTAATGCTCGGAAAAGATGATTTTCATGGAAAATTTTAGCTGAAGAATAACAAAAAAAAATAGCAGGGTTATCCCAGATCTGGAAAACCTGGGGAATTCAAGGTACTTGAAATGACTTATTTTTTTAAAAAAATCAAAGTCAGGGAAGAATGACTTATTTTTAAAAAAAGTCAGGGAAGAATGACTTGTTTTTAAAAAAAATAAGGAAAGAATGACTTGTTTTTAAAAAAAATAAGCAAAGAATGACTTATTTTGAAAAAGTCAGGTAAGAATGACTTATTTTTAAAAAGTCAGGTAAGAATGACTTATTTTTAAAAAGTCAGGTAAGAATGACTTATTGTTAAAAAAGTCAGGGAAGAATGACTTATTGTTAAAAAAGTCAGGTAAGAATGACTTATTGTTAAAAAAGTCAGGAAAGAATGACTTATTTTTAAAAAAAGTCAGGAAAGAATGACTTATTGTTAAAAGAGTCAGGGAAGAATGGCTTAATTTGAAAAAAGTCAGGGAAATGCAACGTAATAATGTTGTCACAATCCAAAATTAATGGTTCCACGTGGTTATCTCAGGTCCCATTTTTAAAATTTTTCCCAGTACAAATTTGCAAAATTTCCTTCAATTTTCGAGGAGAATATTGTGAAATTTTCAAACTTTTGGTAATATAAATGTAAGAAGATTTCCAACCTTTTCCCGCAAAACCTTGCAAAATTTTCAACTGATTTCGAGTACAGATTAATTTGTAAAACTTTCGAAGTTTCCGAGGAGAAATTTTTAAAATTTTCGACTGCTCAGGACAGAGGATAAAGTTGCAGAATTTTCAACAGATTCCGAGTACAAATTTTTAAAATATTTCATTTTGTCAAATTTTTAATTTTTCTGTAATTTTTCACATGCCCTGCGTCGATTTTGAAAAATTGTGTAAAACATTGGCAAATCTTCATTTTGACATTATCATTGGTCAGGGAAATTTGTTTAAAAATCTGGAAAGTCAGGGAAATTGCTAGTGAAATTTTATGGGGGGGGGGCGTGGAATAGCGGGCAACGACATCCGAGTCCAGACACGACTATAAATAACGCTATAGCTCGAGGGCCTGGCATCATCAATTGTAATTTATGGATCGGATCAATATGGACAATTCAGAAATTGAACATTTTTTTTTTCTCCGGAATTTTCTGCGATCCCATAAACTGCAATTCATCTTCTTCATCCGCAGCCTTTCGGGTGTATTTAGCTGTTACACTCGTTATTAAAGAGGTTGGGATTTATTACGTTTTTGCTACACTTGGCCAGATTATTGTTATTATTATTATTATGCCTGCCATGGTAATTGACTCGTTCAGCGCTCTGGGCATGTATTACTTGCCAAGATTTTGATTAGCATCCCCCCTCCCCCCTTAGATCGGTCTGAAATTATCCCCTTAGTGCATGTGGACCATTTATCACACTCGAACATGTGTACATGGAAGTTGCCCTATTGCTTAATATTTAGGGCGTTGCTCGAAAATGTTAAGCATTTAGTGGTGTTTTCAACCTCCTTACTTCCCACAAAATTGGTAAATAACGTTGCCATTTCTGGTATTGTTTTCTTTTTTTCTTTTTTTGAGAAATTGTCTGTCCCAAGTACGGTCTGAAAAAATAAATTTGGTGGTCTGCGTGGTCATTGACCATGCATGCATTCCTATAATAGATAATGGTGCTTAGAACTTCAGTTTTCAAATACTTTTTTTCGAATAACGAAATTGCATCCAGATCCGTATATGAACCACTTTTTTTTTTCATGGAAAATCAAGAAAATCGTTTATTTATCACTGTTTTAATGACCGCTTATCTTAATGTATAGCAGCCTGGTTGGCTATTTTATAGCCTTTGGTGTGCCTTTTCATAAAGTTTTTCTTTTTTTTTTTTGGCATAAAATTTTAAAAAAGCACTCATGTTGTTTTTGCTATTTCTCATAATGTCTTGAAAATGTAGTTTGTTTTTTTCTCTTGGAAACATTTAAATTTTCAAGTAGATAAAGATAGTTATCTTGAAGTTACCTTTTGTATAACTCAATGAAGTTTTAAGTAATACCTGTATATACGAGCCCGTATTTTAAAAACAGGCATAAAAGAAAATGAAAACTATCGATTACACGTCTTTGTGTATTGCAATAAGGGCGTTATTAGGTAAAGCAAAATTCACTGAAAACGACACATCTAAGGGGGCGTCCATAAATTACGTGAGGTGTTTAGGGGGGGGGGAGGGGGTCGAGCCGAATCTCACCAAATCTCACGTGGGGGGGAGGGGGGGTCTCGGCAAATCTCACGTAATTTTTTTCCCGCAAGAAACTGTAAAATTGCGAGAGAACTGGGTTAAATTATGTAAAACATGTTTCTTCATTAAAATATGGATAAATCCTACATAATAATATTTATGGTGCCACAACGTAGCACAGTAGCCTCTCGATCCGCCACCGACCAGCCAAACGCGCCTAATCACATGGACATGTTGGTTCCGTTCCACTGGTCACTCTTGAGACCATACATGAGCCTTCGTGGACTGAACTAAAATGAATATTCTTTTACGAATTTTAGTAGTTCCTATATATGTATTTTATTGTTCGATTTTCTTACTGTGATTCTAGACTACATTCTTAGTAGCAGGGCCAGGGAGAGGGGGGTGTAGGGGGAGCATTGCTCCTGGGCCCGGGAGTTTGTCTTCAAAGTATAGCTACACTGTACAGTATTTGAAAAAAAATCAGTAGTGGGTAAGGATAAAGAAGAAAATGAATATATGGTGTTTCTTTTTTTGAACAAAAGTCAGGGAAATTCAGCGCAGTCATGGCAATCCAAAACTAATACTTCTACTAGGTTAGCTCAGGGTCAATTTTCCGAGTAGAAATTTGCAAAAAATTTCCATATTTTCGGAGTACAGATTTGCAAAATTTTCCACGTTTACCATGTACAAATTTATAAAATTTTCCACGTTTTCAGAGTACAAATTTGCAAAATTTTGCACGTTTTCCGAGTACAAATTTGCTAAATTTTACGTTTTTTGAGAAGAAATTAGCAAAATTTTCCACGTTTTTCATGTACAAATTTTCAAAATTCTCTAGGTTTTCTGAATACAAAGTTTCCACAATTTCCGAGGACGTTAATGTTATATCCGTGTGTAAATTTATTTCCATATTTCTATTTAGCTTTAATAAGAGAAATGTTGCAAAAATCCATAAATATAGCCAGAATATAGCAAAGTACTCTGTACAGATATTCCTTATTATTTATAGGTGAATTGAACAAATTTATAACTAAAATACACTTTTTGTTTTTGAAAATACGCATTTTGAAAAATCTCACGTGAGATTATGGGGGGGGAGGTGAGGGGGTCGAGCCAAATCTCACGATAACTCACCAGGGGGGGGGGAAGGGATTTGAAATTTGAGGCGAGCTTTCTCGCAATACCTTTCATGCAATGTAAGAATGTTGTCTGCAAAAATTGGAAAAGTCAAATGTAACTTTGCTAATGATTATTAAATTTCAAAAATCCACGAATTAAACTAATTATATGACGATCTACAGCTTTATAATTGGACATTTCGCTACATCTTCAACCATTAAAATTTCTGAATAACCCGAATCGAGAATAAGTTATTAAAATTACAAGGTTAACTGAGAATTTAAGGGGGGTAATATAATGTTGCTTACTTAAAAAACTAACCTTAATTTTAAACCATACATTTATAACAAGAGACACTCATATTAAAGGTTTGGAAAATCTAGCAGGAAGGCCCGGCTTTGCCCGGCCAGGACTTAAAAACGCTCCATATACCGATCGATACACAGGTAAACCCCGGCGTTGCCCGGAGAAAATTAAACAAAATGATAAACATTGACCTGGGTAATGACGTGTTTTCTGAATTACCCCCTAAGTCACACAAACGTTCTTTTTGAATGACCCCTTAAGTCACATGCACGTTTTTCAATAACCCCTAAGTCACACAAACGCCCTTTTTGAATGACCCTTAGCTAAGCAACCCAAACCCTCCTTTTTAATTGGCCCCTAAGTCACATGAACGTCCTTTTTGAATTGCCCGGGGAAAATTTAACAAAAAACCATAAACATTGACCTAGGTAATGGCGTCCTTTTTTAATTACTTTTACATCCCACAAACGTGATTTTTGAATTACTTTTAAGTCACACAAACGTCCTTTTTTAATGACCCCTTAAGTCACATACACGTCCTTTTTGAATGACACCTTCAGTCACATACACGTCCTTTTTGAATGACCCCCTAAGTCACACGCACGTCCATTTTCCTTGACCCCTAAGCCAAACACACACGTCCTTTTTGAACGTCCCTTAAACCAAATGCACGTTATTTTTGAATGTCCACCCCACCCGCACAACCACACGTTTTCTACTTTATATATTAGAAGAAGATTACATGTAAACATCATGTATTAATATTTATTTTATTTTCAACTTCCATGACTTTTCCAGGTTTTAAAAAAGTTTCGCTGACAAACGACAATGTCGAAAATTGACACATTTTTCAAAATCGACACGGGAAAATATTTTGCAAGATTTTCAAATGACAATTTTGAAAATTAAAATACAAATTATAATACTATACGTAGAAAGGTTCGCAAATTTGTACATGGTAAACGTAAAGTATTTTTCGCATTTGTACTCGAAAAACGTGGAAAATTATGAAAATATATACTAAAAGAGCTTGGGAAATTTTGCAAATTTGAACAGGGAATACATGGAGAATTTTAGCAAATTTGTCCTCAGAAAACGTGAAAATTTTCTAAAATCTGTAATCGGAGACGAATATATTCTGAAAATATATTCGGACGAATGTACTCGGAAAACGTGGAAAACTGAAAATTTATACTTAAAAAGCGTGAGAAATTTTGCAAAATTGAACTGGGAATACATGGAGAATTTTAGCAAATTTGTCCTCCGAAAACATGAAAAATTTTGCAAATCTGTAATCAGAGACGTATATAATATTACAATATTTTTGGAACTTGGAAAATGCTGCAAATTTATACTCGAAAAGCGTCGATAATTTTTCAAATTTGTACTCGGAAAACGTGGAAAATTTTTACAAATTTGTTCTCAGAAAACGTGAAATATTTGGTAAATTTGTGCTCAGAAACATAGAAAATTTCCAAATTTGTACTTGGAAAATTTTAAAAATTTATGCTGGAATAAGCCATTTTTCCTGGACTTCTCCCTAAATTTTCTAGACTAAAACACTTATTGTTAATTTTAATCTAATTTTTTAAAAAGATAATAAAAGGTACATTTGGACCTATTTTCAAACTTGTTCTAAATTTTACCCAGTCAAAATTTCCTTCTCTTAGAGCTTAATTCGATTTCGTTGGTTATCCTCGCTTTATAAACTTATTTTGATTTGGGACATCTTCTTGTTCGAGTCCTGAGAAGGATTTATTTTCAAAGTTTGTTTTGTTGAAGAGAGATTTATAAACCTTTTAAGTGCACTTTTAATTGCAATTTTCATGTTGCACTTGTACTCTTCTTTTACATCGTCAATCTAGAACTGCACTGCACGACACGCCAGTTAAAAATTTATCAGAACCTGCAGTTGTTGAATCTGCTCGTCCATCTAGAACTGCACTGGACGACACGCCAGTTGAAAATTTATCAGATCCTGCAGTTGCTAGCCATATCTGTGATTTTCTTTGCCATGTTTGTGCCTTTTAAAAAATCATTTTATTAATCATTTTTCAGATACGTGTATTTTGTGATTGGGGGTCATTCCCGAATTTTTGGATCTCTTGTTCCTTCTAAACTTTTGTAGATTTTATTTTGGTAAACGGACGTTCTTAAAGTTACCTTCCTAAAAATTAGATTGTGATGAAGACGATTAATACCTCATATTTGAGGACCGTGAAAGTGTTACACCTCATCCTTCACGACTCTCTAATATTTCATTTTTATATACCAAAGAGTTTATTTGCATCATTACCTGTATGTGATAAGCGTGTAAATTGATCGGTTTTCTAACGTTCCTATCGTAAGGTCATCAAAGAGTCATGACTATTTCTAAAAGTGCAATTTTTATACGAGTATTTCAAGTACATTCCGGGCAAAGCCGGGTCTTTCCTCTTGGCAGTAAATAAATACCATATGGTAGAGGGCGTAATCCATCAACCAAAATTATTCCGTAGTTTCCACCACGTTAGAGTAAACCCCAACATCATTGCAAAATTAAATTTCGTAAAGCTTGAGGCTATCCTTTGGAAGAGAGTTCCAACGTCTAATGGCATGAAAGAAATAAGACCAATAGAATGGTTCTGAATAAGCTCAGAGTTTAATAGGTGGATTGGAAGCTTCTACCACCTCAATAATAGCGTCTAAAGATTCCCTCCACTATAATTGCATTACCAGACAAAGTAAATTTCTCAAACAGGCCCATGTATCTTTATTCGTTGTAAATTTTAAAGTAATTAGCTATTAAAAAAACAATCAGAAACTTAAATATTTTAATTAAAACCCTTGTCGAGGGGTTTGTTAACTTTTATTCCTTCCATCTCTCCTATTTCCTGTAGCGAGATATTAAAGCTCATCAATTTAAATGCGTCTTTCAGGCTTAAAAACATGAATGTCAACTATGCTATCAAAACGTGGTGTTTCGCCTCACTGAAAACCTTGACTGTTATAAACAAAACCAAAGATATTCTGATGGAGGCTGCCATACAAGAGGGCTCTTCCCCGATGAATCCAATCACCATAGAAAAAAAAGCAACTGAAATAGCCAGAAAACTGAAAAATACATCAACGGTAATTGAGAAGGTGAAGATGATACCCCAAATTAAAGATAAGATTAAGTCCTGGCATCGAGAAAATCGTAGAATCAGCCCTGTTTTGACCATGTATGGGACAGTTGACGATAAAAGAAGCGTAAGAGCCTGGCTGAGAAGCAGCGGTCAATCTGTCCCTGCCTCTTTCGACATAGCATGTAAATATTGCTTTTAAGACGAAATTTCGAATTCGGCAGTCAGTTGTCTATCCAAGAAAAACATACTTATGAAGAAAAGCGCCTCGCAAGCTTCTTGTCAATGGAGGCTTTTTGATACGTCGAGGTTTACAAAAGCCAATTTATCCAGAAGATGACAGGCGATGATTTAAGTTTCAATTCAATTTAACTTAACTCAGTACCCTACTATCAGTAAATAAATACCATGTGGTAGGGGGGTGCCATCCATCAACCAAAATTATTCCAGTTTCCACCGCGTTAGTGTAAACCCTAACCTCATTGCAAAATTAAATTTTGTAAAGCTTGAGGCTAACCTTTGGAACAGATTTCCAACGTCTAATGGCATGAAAGAAATAAGACCAATAGAATGGATCTGAATGGGCTTCGAGTTCAGTAGGTAAATTGGAAGCTTCTACCACCTCGGTGGTAGCGTCTAAAGATTCCCTCCACCATACTTGCATTACCAGACAAAGTAAATTTTTCAAGCAGGCCTATGTTTCTTTATTCGTTTTAAATTTTAAAGTAATCAGCTATTTAAAAACAATCAGAAACTTAAATATATTTAAATTAAAACCCTTATCGAGGGGTTAGTTAACTTTTATTCCTTCCATCTCTCCTATCTCCTGTAGCGTGATATTAAAGCTCATCAATTTAAATGTCTTTCAGGCTTTAAAACATGAATGTTAACTATGTCGTCAAAACGTGGTGTTTCGACTTACTGAAAACCTTGACTGTATTAAACAAAACCAAACATATTCTGATAAAGGTTGCCATACAAGAGGGATCTTCCCTGATGAATCCAATCATCATTAAAAAACAACTGAAATAGCCAGAGAACTGAAGATTCGATCAACGGTAATTGAGAAGGTGAAGATGATATCACCGATCAGGGATAAGATAGTCCTGGCATCGAGAGAATCGTAGAATCAGCCCTGTTTTGACCATGTACAAGACATTTGACGACGAAAGAAGCGGCAGAGCCTGGCTGAGAAGCAGCGGTCAATCAATCACTGCCTCTTTCGACATAGCATGCAAATATGGCTTTCAAGACGAAATTTTTAAATTCGATAGTCAGTTGTCTATCCAAGAAAAACATACTTATAAAGAAAAGCGCCTCGAAAGCTTCTCGTCAATGGAGGCTTATTGATACGTCGAGGTTTACAAAAGCCAATTTATCCAGAAGATGACAGGCGATGATTTAAGTTTAAATAAAATTCAACTTAACTCAGTACCCTACTATCAGTAAATAAATACCATGTGGTAGGGGGGTGTAATCCATCAACCAAAATTATTCCAGAGTTTCCACCGCGTTAGTGTAAACCCCAACTTCATTGCAAAATTAAATTTCGCAAAGCTTGAAGCTATCCTTTGGAAGAGAGTTCCAACGTCTAATGCATGAAAGAAATAAGACCAATAGAATGGATCTGAATGGGCTCCGAGTTCCATAGGAGAATTGGAAGCTTCTACAACCTCATTGGTTGCATTTAAAGATTCCCTCCACCATACTTGCATTACCAGACAATTTAACATCAATCCAAAACCTATACCAGTTATCCAATGCAAATTGCTTTTTTTAGAAATGTGATTTTAACGTGGTTCGTAATCCTGCTCTTAACAGCTTTTCAAGAAAAAATGTCTAGTGGAGAGATTCCCGGACTAGAATGCAACTGCTAAACCATCAACTATTGACCCAGTGATGAAATTGCCATATATTTCAGAGATATTGACACTAAAGAGAGGGAGCAATGTGCCTAAAGATACCTGAAAGAGTAAGCCTGATGGGCCATTATCCAAGTTTTGTAAAATGCTCTTCAATACTGATTTTTGATTATTGTTGGACAACTCGATCTTAAGAAAATTTTTCCATGACATCCCTCGCATGCGATTTCTGTCACATCACCGAAATCACCAAAGGCCTCAACGCCCCCGTGCGCAGCACCCTCACCAGTCTTTATATGGGGAATGACCCAGGGCTGAAAAGCATTCCTGAAAAAGTGTTAAGCGGCTTCGAGAGCCTGCAATGCGTGGATCTGTCGGAAAACTGCATCGACATCGTGTCAATGAAGGCACTTTATGGTCTGAACAATTAAACTTCTGGATTTGAACACTAATCTCATCAAACACTTTATGGGCCTAAAAGGAATTCCTTGGCTGAATGAGTTTTAAAAATTTTCCGCAAATATACGTGCAACATTTGCATAGCTCCTACTGCAAATTTTACATAATGGAAGATGCACTTACACGTATTAAAAAATCTAAAAAGAAATACTGGATTTAAAAGCGGAAAATAAAAAACTGAAAAACAAAAAATTAAAAACTGGGCAAAGAAGTTAGGCAGGACAATAGCGTCCACATCTGCCGAGGTTCTTATCTGTAAAGGACTCAAGCTGACCGGAAACATCCCTTCAGATGAGATAAATTCGAAAAACACAATGACAAAAAATGTACCGACAAACAGCGCATGGACCCTAACAAAGCTGAAGAGCAACACTGGGGGACAGAAAATTATTGGTCATTAACAGAGTAAAAGACGGAGTTATATGGAAGCCATTTTGTGCATGAAACCTACTCCAAATGCATGGCAACGACAGATGCACTTGCAGCTATTCAATACAATTCCACTCAGTACCCTACAGTCAGCAATTAAATGCCATATGAAAGGAGGCAGGTCAAGCCCATTTTCAGGAGAAAGCTCCTACGTCATTTGCGACTTTGTCATCATTGTTAAATTGAACTCTAGGTAAATCTGAACTATCTCCAGGAAGGTTATTCCAACGTCTAATCACATACTAAACAAAGACCAATAGTAAGCATCCGTATTTGCACTAAGCTCAGTCAGAGGTTTAGAATGATTATGCCTGCTTGTACAGTGATTGTTAAGCATGAAGATATGGGAGACAAGATGTAAATTAGAAGGTTGATTGAAACGTGTAAACAAGCCCATAGATAATTTTCCTCGCCTCACCCTCAATGATTCCCAATTTAAAGAGTGACGCATCTCTGTCACACTAGCCGAATGTTGGTAGTTTGCCTTAACAAACCTGGCTGCCCTCCGTAAGACCATTTCTAATTATTAGGTCAATTAATTAAACAATAATCGAACATTTTGTTAAAAATTAATCAGACATCAGTTAATTGGATTTAAACTGCCACATACAAACCCACACACATACATCTCTTCTTTAGATATACAGTGTCTATAGTTCATCCTGCAATTTCCAAAAATTCCATGCGTCCAATTTATCACTGATATGACCTTCTATTAATATTGTTTGTATGGTCTTTTTTTCTTTAGTTAGTTGCAGTCCATCGGCGCACCATCAAGGACAGTGGACAATGGACAACTGCAAGCTACAGCAACGTGTTTGAGACCAAGATGAGGGTGACAGTGCTGGGAGATCGTTTGGTTAGTAGAATTCAAGTTAACAATGACTTGACCCTGTATTAATATTGTTCGTAGGTTTTTTTTCTTTTTACTTAGTTCCAGTCCAAGGCATGCCATTGAGGACATTCGACTATGAACAACTGCAAGCCACAGAAACGTGTTGATGACAGTGAGGATTATAGTGCTGGAGCAATATCTGGTTAGTAGTCTAATTTATCACTGACATGACCCTTTATCAATATTGTTCATATGCTTTTTTCTCTCTTTACTTAGTTGCAATCCATCGACACACCATCGAGGACATTTGACAACTGCAAGCCACAGCATCGTGTTGGATGCTGGATTTAGCTTTGCTCTAATGTCAATATTATGACTACCACTTTTTTAATTATATTTATTTAAACAAGATTTGTATAGAATTAAATAAGCTATCATAAACATAGATTATATGTTATAATTTGGTTCTTAAGTTTTGGCAGTAAAACTTAACATGTGCATATAAGGTGTTAAATGCCCATTTGGAAGAAATTTACTTGAAACTGAATATTTTATGGAAATTAAGCCCTATTTTAACAAGCATCAAAACAATAATAAAACGAATTTGCCAACAAAATGAATAAAATGCTTAAAATCTGCATCACGAGGTTACTTTACGGATGTCTTTTTAGAAATTGGATGTAAAATAACTAATTATCACTTGTGTCAGAAATTTTTAGAGGCAAGTAAATCAAGGGATCATTTCTTTCAGTTTGGAATTACAAAAAGTTAGTTGGATTAAGAAAAATTATATTTTAATTTCTTAAAAAATTCACTAAATAAAAGTTATGAAAAACGATTGCAAAACATTGGTCAACCACCAGGCAGTAGTAAAGGACAACAATGGTTACAAAATTCTGCCACCTCGGCTTCCCGTCGGCAATAAACCTTCTTGGCCATAAAGAAGTTTTAAAGGAAGAGCTGGCTTCAACCTCCCACTAAGGAGACTTAAAAAGCCAGAAAAAGCCTCGCTTTCAGGTGATCTAAGATGAAAACTTCAGGGCTTCCCCGACATGGTGAGCCTCTTTGTTAGAACTGATCTCTGCAAGACTACACCCGCACTTAAGTCCCCATCAGGTCACGAGTGCAAATGTCAGCAGTCAACTGTTGCAGAAAAAGGGTTTTTATTCTCAATAAATTGTCAGAGCTGCTTAACTTCCCACTTGTAAGACATAAGAAGCTGGAAAATGCCTAACTTGCAGGTAGTCTGTGAGATAAAACTTTAGGCACTTCCTGACATGGGAAGTCTCTTTGTTCATACTGATCTCTGCAAACCTACACTTGCACTTGGTTCCTCATCAGGTTCCGAGCACAAGTGTCAGCAGTCACATGTCGCAGAAAAAAGTAATGGCTTTGCTATCAATGAATTGACAGGGCCACTCCAGCATCTAGAGCCAGTCTTCACACTGATACCTCCCCATTCGCCAGCGTCATACCGCTGCCGGTAGCTTCCCTTCAGATTCTAGAGGCAGCGGCCAGAAAACACAAGACGTGGCTGACTCCAAACCTCCGGTTCAAGTCTCAGTTCATTTACCTTTTGCTCCTCTCCTCTCGACCACCTCTCTTCGTGCAGTTAGCATAATCCAACTGCTAGCTGTCTCCATTTGTGGAGATTAAATATCCCATTACACCCTAATGTTTGACATGTATAGGGACTTCAGGAAAGGATCCCCCCTCCTCCACCGGGCGTGTAAAAGCCAGCTTTTCCCTGTTCTATATTGTTTACATTTCTTAATTGATATACAGGAGTATAATCTTTTACACAAAAGTCTTCTAATATTGTGATTTAAAAAATTATTTGCTGCGTACAGCTGGTCTTTTATAGTTGCCACCATAAGTACTAAAATGTCAAATACAACTGCCTGGTTTAAAACCTGCTGTGACTTCCCCAAGTAACCAAAACTTGTTGGGCCTATGTTGGCCAAATATTAGCTTGCCAACGATATTATATAGGTGCAATGTTGGCACCCAACACTGCCTCAACGTATATATGTCCCACCCGCCAACGTTGGCGCAACATATAGGGTCAATGTTGGCCCTATGTGTTGGGCCAACGTTGGCCCTACATGTTGGACCAACGTTGGCCCTATGGGACATTTAATCAATTAATCAAAAAATTTAATTAATTACTAACATATATGACTTCTAATGCTCGAATCCTACGTACTCTTAACATGTATAGACACAATTTATTATTAAAATTTTTTGGAACTTACCCGGATTCGAACCTGCGACCTACCATCCACGGAGCCATCACGCTATCCACTGTGCTATCAGGACTTGCTTCTAAAATGGTCTTAAAATGGTAGTGAAGAGGAATCGATACAGGGTGGACCAGAAGTCAGTGACACCACATTTTTTCTTAACCGTTAGAGATACGAAAATTCTGTTTGTGTCGTTAAATAGCTTGTCTTGAGTACTTTATCCGTTGATGGTATTAACGTTTACCTACGATCATTTTTTCAACGAAATTCAAAGTACAATTTTTGAACCATAACACCTAGGATAGCTCATCAAATTATGAAAACGAAGAGCATGGCTTGCTTGTATGTATTCAACTGGTTTCATTTTTATTGGAAATTATTTGAAGTTGTTAAAATGTTTTGAAAATAGGTCCAAATTTGCAAAATTTGCCACGTTTTTCGAGTCCAAATTTGCAAAATTTGCCACGTTTTTCGAGTCCAAATTTGCAGAATTTGCCACGTTTTCCGAGTCCAAATTTGCAAAATTTGCCACGTTTTCCGAGTAAAAATTTGCAAAAGTTTCCTCGTTTTTAGAGTAAAATATGTGCAACATTTTCCACGTTTTCAAAATGGAAATTTGCAAAATTTTCCACGTTTTCCGAGTCCAAATTTGCGCCGTTTTCAGAGTATACAAATTTGCAAAATTTTACGCATTTTTCGAGCAGAAATTCGAATTTTTTTTTCACATTTTCTGAGTTTAAATTTGTAAAATTTGCCACGTTTTCCGAGTAGAAATTTGCAAAAGTTACCTCGTTTTTCGAGTAAAAATGTGCGACATTTTCCACGTTTTCAGAATGGAAATTTGCCAAATTTTCCACGTTTTCCAAGTCCAAATTTGCGCCGTTTTCAGAGTACAAATTTGCTAAATTTTACGCATTTTTCAAGCAGAAATTTAATTTTTTTTTCACATTTGTTGAGTATTAATTTGAAAAATTGTCCACGTTTTCTGAGTATTGATTTGCCAAATTTTCCTC
>JAQGBX010000220.1:0-42468 GCA_034698745.1 Megaphyllum sjaelandicum | reverse complement strand
GGGGGGTTTACAGAAACGGGACAAGGGCGGACAGGGGGAGGGGGGGGTCTAAAAACCCGAAAAAATACAGGACATCCTTTATGGATGATCCCTAAGCCCAATCTCAAATGAAAAAAGTCTTACCTGTCCAGATTTAATTAGCGACTGGAAAACTGGAGAAAGAGCATCCAGGTCAAACTTGGCAGTTGCAAGATGGAAGAACACATCCATTGAAAAGCAATTCATCTGAGGTATTACCACCTTGGAAATGAACCACTGAAACAAAATGCTGTTGTCCATCAGCTGCAATGCCCTTATCATTTTCAAGCATCCTTGGGAGTCGAGTAGGGCTTCGGAATTGATGCCTTCACCCTGGGACAACGCCTCGATCCGAGAGATGACCGTAGTGGCTGCAGTATTGCACTTCTGCCGCATCTCGTCCGATTTCTTCTTCGTAAGGTTTTCCGCACACTTCAAAGCCAAATCGATGATTTCACTTATGCTGCCTTCTTTAATTATTTGGCTAAAGTCTTTTTGGGGTAATAAAAGAAGGGCAGCCTGGCGATAGTATTTGACTCTGTGCGCTCCCATGTCATCATTTGCCATCACATCCTCCTTGAATGGTTTTTTTACATTGAAGGCGTTGGATGGGATGATATCCGAGATATGGATGTTATTGAGGTTGCATAGCTCACCATTTATATTGATAAAGTGAGAAACGTGGCAATGAGAATCCAATTCGTCATCATCGTCGTAGCAACTACTTAAGCTACTCTTGGACTCTCCACTGATCGAGCTCCCAGCATCCGTATTCTTGCCGTCAATTGAACCGTCCCAATATCGCTTCTCATCATTGAAATCGTGGAATTCATCGGCGTCGACCCCAAAATATCGAGTGCAAGAGATGAAGCACAAGTAAACGTCGATGGGTAATTTTTTGGCCGCAGATTTCACGACGTACGAGGTGGCGTGGTCACGTCCTCTTAAATTATCCCAAGATAATGCATTCCTGTTACACACGAGGTTCAATACAATTATTAAGTTCTTCCGCTTCAACACGTTTTCTAAATCGTGCGTGTGCCACTGGTGTAATATTTCGGTCACATCTGGAATAATTTCGTAAGTATCGGCAGGCGTGGGCAATGGTCGGGTCCAATCGGCTAGAATTCTAAGGTATAAAAAATCAAGAAAATATCGGAATAATTGTTATGGAAATGTCACGTAAGTCGTAAATTCTTCAATTGGTTCTAGTGGAAAAATTGTAAAATTTTAAGTTACGTTATATACTGCCTGATCTTGGTAAGATTTTTCCAAAGCTTAGTGCATGAGGGAAAGAATAGACAGCGTGAGTAAAAAGTCTCTTCCCATCCCACCCCAATTAACAGAATGGGTGTACATATGAAAAATTGGATATGGGGAACATATAGTAACCATAGAGTGCGGAATGCAATGGTGCCCAAACCATTTCGCCCCAAGGCCCATTTCAAGGATCTTTAGGTAGGCCTACTATATGTCTTAAAAGGTAATAGCAACAAAGAAAACGTCAATTATAAAGTTGTAGGGTGTCAAAAAATTAGTTTATTGGCTCCATTTGCAACATTTAATTATCGATCGCCACACAACAAATGACTTCAGGGCTTCTCTTACGTTTGCGCCCATGCATAACACCTCTAGATTGCAGGAAAGCTCGATTCCTAAAACAAGCCAGGTCCTATAGCTTTCCTGCAATATAGCGGTGTTGTGCATGGGTGCAAACATACAATAAGCCCAGAAGTCATTTGTTTTGTGGCGATCGATAATTAAATGTTAGAAATGGAGCCTACGGTTACTATATGTTCCCCATATCCGCTTATTCATATTTCCAACCATTCTGTTGATTTTTGGGGGAAGAGTTTTTTACTCATGCTGTATTTACATTACATTTTTACGCAGAAATCAAAATGTAAAATTTGATTTTGTTTCTATCAGAAATTCTCAAATTTAAAAATGGCGACTTTTTCATCAGAATGCGAACCCTGGTGTAGCGCTGCTGCTGGACACGACTTTAAACAATTCAACAATACTACCCCTAGTGGATTAGATATCCTAATTAAAAAAATATACTTACAAACTGTACATTAGAACTATGTAATTCCCACTTGTGAGCGCTTTCAATTGGAGTGGGCAATTTTCATAAAATGCAACGTAGTGATTCTTAAAGGCACTTTCTAAGGAGTAATCAAAAATTTGGTTTCTTTCTTTGTAAGCAACAACGAGTTCACCCCCCGAATAAATGGATGGCAGAAGAATGACGAGCCTGGCGAATGTACGACCGTCTTTCTCAGCATCCGAGAGTTGAAGCTGACTTCCACCTTTCTGGCAAAGGTAAAAGCCATTTAATTGGACCTTAACAGCGCCGACCCTGGGAAACCCAAGTTCTGATTTTATTTTCGTATGGACTAGTTTCTCAACAGCAGAAGGCCATTCAGGGTTGCAGAAGCTGAACTGCGAATTCTCCAGCCGCCGGATATTGGTCGTTGGTTCCTCTTGGACCGTCTCTCGTGGACAGACTCTGGCCAGTGCTTCCGCTTTATCCTTGGCTAGTGGGAGACCGAGCATGCCAAAGTCTTTCACAACGACACCTGGAAGGTGGCCGGGAAAGACCCCGCCACAGCAGAATTCCCCTGGTCGTTGAATTTTAGTTAAAACCGTCTCGAGCAACTTTTCGCTATTCGGAGAATCCATCTTGTACGGTTTATTAGATCTGCAGGAAGTCAAAAAACCTTATTTCAACGGTTGTCATCCGCTGGCTTAAAATTGTATAATAAAGGCCTCCTTAGTTCGCCTGATTTTACACAAATTCGGAGAATTGAAAAATACCGAAGTTAATATTTATTTCAACTTTCGTATATCGAATTTATCACAAAAAACAACGCGCAAAGGTGCGGCCACACCGAAGCAAAACAGCAATTAACAAAACCCACAAACATGCGGAAAGTAGATCTGATGTAGGCTACCTGCAATTTTACGCTACGAGTTACAAACTAAATTTGCACATTCCCCATTTCAATTTCTGTACTCAATTTCTTCATACCGTGCATTCTTTTCATTGTTTATTTGTTTTGGGGGAACTGGGAATTCCCTTAAACTAGTTGGCTGGTTTTCGGACCTTCCAAATTGGTAAAAGAGATTCAAGATGCAGTAATCGAGAGATGAAACTCATCTCCACAACAGAAGTTGACAGCTCGATCTCGATTCAAAATTCTTTCGATTTCGTCAATACGTACTTGTAAGAAGAAAATATGTGTGTCGTGATTTTTTGGAATCTCAAACTTAGTAAAAAAAGTGTGTGTGAATTGCATTTTTTTAATGCCACTCACATTTAGGAGCTTGCTATTTTCAAGAATTTTTTTTGGGTCCCGGCATGTTCGTACAAACGCGAGTCGACTACACTAGCTGCATACATGTACTTTGCGCGCAAGAATGGAGAAAACCGCACATGTGAAATGTTTAATTTCCTTACCGGGTAAATTTTCACTTATCCAATTTGGACAGTACTAACTACAGAAGCCTTACAAATTGCACTTCTTTCAGTCGAGAAGACACGTGTATGAAATCGAGATGCTAATTTATGGCGAATTCCACTTGTCCAATAAGAATACACTCGGAGTACCCTGGAGTACACTCGGGTACTCCGAGGGTACTCTTTTTGGACAAGTGGAATTCGCCATAACTTAAGAATTCACTCAAGGTTATCGATGTTTTTGTGACTACGTCTGATGCCAAGTGTCATCCGCAAAGCTTCTGTTTGAGCACCCCTTACAGTATAATATACCTGTGGTAGCTGACAAGTTTGACAAAAGCATCTTTTATTGCGCAACCATCAAATACATGTACAGTAGTCATACATGTGGAAATTTCTCACGCAAACGAATGGAAAATCAAACATTTGCCATTCATGCTATGACCCTTTTCACAAAACATTTTTTCCTTCCCCCACCCCCATGCAGTTGCACGTCAAAGCAGAATTCATGTAATGTACAATTTTCATATCTGATAGATGTAAATGTTTATCAGAGATGGTCCTACCTTAAAAAGGTGCTCACACAGTTCACGACACGCTGCCGATGGCGTTCAAAATCATGAGAAATTCCCGGAAAGATTTTATCACTATGGCAATACTACGATCATGGCAACCACGGCATGGCGCGTAAAAAACAACACATGCGTAGAGAGCCTCTCCTCTTTGGTCTCTCTACACAATTGAAACTTTCACTGTTGCCAGATGGCGCAATCCGGTTTATCCACAATGCGAACATATTTTTCCCTAACCGCTCGTACCATAGAAGGGTGCCTCATAAATCGCGCACATCTACAATATATCGTTCATATTTTGCATCTGATCATTCAGATGTCTAGTTTTGCTTTAATTTGTATCTATACTCAATGTCATTAAGGAAGAAGGTACACGAAGCTCCTTTTAACTTTCCCAGTTACTAAAAAAAAAAAACTAAACCCAAAATCAATACATGCATAAATGTTTTACTCCTCGTTTGTTTGTTGTACATATAGACAAAAACCTTTAAAACGAGATATTCAAAAGAAGAAAGGGGGGGGGTGGAAAGATACGAAGTGTTAATGATTAGTATTTCAAATATAGCTATAAGGAAACGAACAAAAAAAATGAAAGGCGAATAAAACTACTTTCTAACTAATTATCACAGTATTAGCCAGGTAGGGCCTCGTACATTACGCACCTCGGTTTTAAAACGAGGGGAATTCCGAGCCCTACTATTTAGTAAATGCAAAGCCTGGGTATGGTACTGGAGTTAATAGTATTACTCTAGTTCAATTAGTGCAATGGGGATAAATTATAACTATAAATTAAAAGTATATAGAGAAACAATGTGTGGTTTTGGCACCCTTCACCCTTCAGCCGCTATCACCAGTACTGGCACCCATTCGTAAATTATATAAACAAAAAATACGCTATGCACCGGGTATAAAATATTATTATGCATTTCGCGAGCATCGATGCGATCATAGCGTTTAGTGAATTAAATCAGAAATAACGTGCAAAATGGGGCCACTTTACAGTATTTCAAAACACCAAACGCGTATGGGCAATCTAAAGTACATTATAAATAAAAACATTGGCTAAAAACACGTACGGTATACAAATAAAAAAATGAAAATAGTTAGCTGCACAATTAAGGGCTGTTGGTTGACTGTGACTTGGAACCAGACTCAAATATCCACCATGGAGCTTAAAAAAGCTTTCACAATTAACGCGATTCAAAAATAATAAAAATAATAAAATAAAACCAAAGTAAAAAAAAAAGTTTCAAAGCTAAGATAATATATCCCGTTTCGCCGATCTGTTAGTTTTGGTGCAATTATTTCACTTCGATGCTGTTAGTGTCGTTCGGAGGATTTAACCGCGTCTGAAAAGTAAACAAATTTGTTTTGTGTCACTCAGTTATTGATCAGTGTTTTAAAAACATACATGTATAAATTGTATAGACTAATTTTATAGTTCACTTTTCACCATTCAAATTCTTAGATAGATTTTATCTAATTAAATTTATTGTTTAGAGATAATTTAAAGTTTACTCAAATTTCCCATCGGTTTGATGCGAGCGGGCATAATTTATGTTTTTCATTGGCATCAGTGCAGAGATGACATAATCGCAGAATTGAGTTGACTCACCATGATTCTCTTCTTTTCCGCACAGGCGAATTCCGATTCGTCGACGTCGTTGTAGCAATCGGATTTGTAGTCGTCAGGTAAGGAAACACCGTCGAATTCGCAAAGTTTCTTCAGCGGTTTGGCTTTCACCAGCATTTTATCGAAACCGGTGGGTTTTTCTTGCGGACAATAAAACACGTCCGGAGTCTTCAGGTCAAAAACTATACTCTTGCGCATCATGTCGCCGCAAACAACCAACTCCAGGCCAATGGCCAACAACAGCAACAGACCAAAACGAACGTTAGGACCTATAAATAAAAAGAAATCAAACATCCCTTTCAATTCATAATATCGTCATGGTTGAATGATGTATAGCAAAACAACCCACCAATATTTATAAATATTAACGAACATATACCGTTATGCGAAAGTATTCCACTACCTTTCTAGAGAGCCTTTCAAGATGTCAATGCATGATATATTTCCAATTCAGATACAGATATTCATATAACATTAATGTGAAAATAAAGGTAAAATTAATAATTTGTTATATCTAAAGAAATGAGAAAAGAGCAATCTTACTGAGCATGTTTTCTCATGAACTGTATATATTATTAAAAACGGGACTAAAAATATCACTTTTCAAGGATGGATTATCATTGCACGACATTTAAAGCTAATAAATATAATATAAAAAATTGGATGGGCGGGTCGCTCTATGGGAAACTGATTCGGGGAGTCACAAAAATTAAGACAACTTACGACCTGCGTGCATTAATAATTATATTTACGGGAATTTTCAGAAAAGAGCCATAAACAACAAAACCCATATTTCTACCATGTATAATAATACTATTTGTTCTATACAATACAATGGCATTGGAATTTCTATACCGGTTTCGACTTTAATGAGAACATATAAGTGCTCTACGGTTAACGAACTTCACCGAGAAGAAAAAGTTACCTCACACATTTCATACTTTTTTATGAGAACTAATATTTTTGCTAAATATTAGGCATAGTCAAGAGAATGATATACGTCATCGCCAATCTTCCACGATTTCTTGGGATTTGAGTTTATTTTTCAATTTATTTGGCGAATTCTAGTTCACCGAATGCAACTTTTAAACATGGCGACCAACCTCGGCCAACGAGGCCTTCCGCACCTGTTCATCGTCAAGCTAAATTTGAACATGAAAATGAAAAGTATTCCTCGAGCAAATCACCGGTAGGACTTCAGAAGTCACGAAATCACTTGTTAAAAGAGTAAAAGTGAAAAAAATGGCCAAAAACTCACTCATTTTGGTACGTTTCCCAGAGGCGAAATAACGCTTTTTGGCACCAGCTAATCCTGGACGTTCCTTCACAAACGACTGACTGCGAAACACGAAGGTGGGATACGAAGCGTTCAAAAACCGGTTTTTAATAACTACCTACCTTGATTTTAGCTTCCAAATAGCTAAGCTACAGGTAGAAATGGAACACAACGGCCATTGGCTCTTTGGTTTTGTTAAGAAATCACCGAAAATAAAGGTACTTGACCAAAGGATTCATCGCTGCATGCGAGGAAGTTACACAGAACGATTGAAAAGCATTTGATGTGAAATTGAAATAATTACTTATCATAAAAATGCATTTTCCGCAAACAGCTGATTTCAATTGAACAGTCGAATCTCGAGAGACCCTTCGCCAATATTTCTTCGTTTAAACCGTAGTTCGTATATAATGGGATGTCTGAGAAAACAAATATCAAATAAAGTCTTAACGGAACTTTTGATGATATCCTCCCCCCGCGTATATGAATGGGAAAATGCTGCAATTTTTATCAGGGAATTTCCCGTTATAACGAACACTTTCGATTGTCTAAACGACAATCTGTTTTACACCGCGCGAATATATGGGAACTCGATAATGCATTCGTTTTGGACGAAAATGTGTAATATCTGAATTCAGAATTCGCCTAAGGCGAAGAAATTAACATTATTCGTCGATTATTCGATCAACAACTTTTGAAATCATGGTTGATGATTTATAGAAATATTATTTTCGAACCGTTATCTTGTTTTAAAATGAGAAGAAATAAAAGATATATATAGCTCGGTTTAAAGCTTGCATTTTTTTAGATAAATTTTATTCCAATGCAAGCTCGTTCACCAATAGTATGAATGTGCTCTCACGTGGGTTGATCGTGAGGCAAACCCTACTTACCTGAAGGTTAACCTTGCCCTACTCTCGATGGCCATACAAAGGCTGAGGAGAAGGATGTGGGATGACGTCATCTCGGAAGGCTGGGGTGAGAAAATTGAGGGGGCTGAATACAATAGGAAAAGTGTTAAGATAGAGGCAAGTAAAAACTGGCCAAAGAAAGGGTCACGACCGCTAAATCGTGCACGCAATGTTATCGACCCAAAAATTAAGCCATGTTTCAGCGCACTTACCTTCTAGCCAAATGCTTTTATTAAGTTTATTCCAAGCCATTTCCAGCATACATACAATCAATGTACATGCATATTTGAAAACACGTGTTCTTAATCTCATTTTTAGATTGAGAAGATGTTGTGAAATGAAAGAATTTTTCTCAACTTTCTTTTGATAAGACGGGTTCTTAAAATGTAAAAGCACTGCAAAAAGGTAACATTGGAATGGTGCTTACCTCCAAACCGAAGCCCCTTTATGTTATGTTCTTGTGCAGTTATAATCTTTGGAAAGATCTTCCCGCTTTTTCCAGTTTTGGTCCTTTTTCTCGCACCATTGTCTCTCATTGCGCAACACAATGCGTACTGAATTAACACAAAATCATGAACGGTTTCATCAACTTCATCACATTTATTAAATATATTCACGACGCAAAATTGCAAAGCGAAATCACATTTCCTAATAATTAGTGTAAGATGCGAGTCTTATATAATAAAATCATTGGGATAACTATAATAATAGACTAAATACAGTATAATTCAATATGAAAACACAACGAAAAAAAATCACGTAAAAAATCAAAACACTTATTCTCGTCCTTTCAAAAAGGCATTTCTCAACGCATAACGGATCTTTTTTTTTATAATAATACTTACAATAATAAGTCGTCGTATCTGGTGTGGGGAAATGTCACGCAATGAATGTTCGTCATGCATGCAAGCGCGGCTAAATAATCGAGGCTATGTATAAGAATAATAATGCGCATTATTAATAGATAGAAGAACTTCGGATGACTACATTATGACTGATCAATATGATACTACATATTTATATGCGTATAACAGCATAAATGAAAATTATTTTCACAATATTAATAAACAGTTATGGGGTGCACCTTCGAAATTCATTTAAAATCCTGAAATTGATGGTATGAATTCAGCACCTAGTCCGGTAAATATAGATATCACGCGTCCTCACTGCTAAAATCCCATTTTTAAACTTTAGTAAATAAAGTTGAAACAGCTAGTGTTATTTTATAGGGAAGTACAACCCTTCCCTCCATCATTTGTATAAATTAACTTATTAGCCACGGCTAATGCTCACGAAGCCATGGCCATAGTTTAGAATAAATTAAACGGGGAACACCCTTGAAATTTGAACATTAAAAAGCAGATTAGAACACACGTGCAAATATATCAAATATTATTTAAGACGTTTTATTAATACATTGGGCACTAATTGAGACGAACTCGCTTCATAATAATTTCCGATATTATGAGCCAGGCTCACCAATTTACAGTCCTCATCCGAGTTATGATTATACGCCTGACTTCTAATAATAACGAACTACCATTTAAACGAACAAATTTTGACGTGTCTTGAGATTAGTCATACAGAGGTTCGACTGTAACATCTGATGGCGTGCACGGAGCAACAATTGCAATAATACAAATTCAGAATTTATGAACAGATTTGCGAAACGTTTTCCCTAAGAATTAAATTTCATGTTGATAAGGCAAAAAAATATATGTTTTACATTATTTTCAAGAAAGGATGGTCCCAAGGGCTCGCTATTCAGCAAAGATTCATCAATAAATTGGGATTATAGCGGGATAAAATCTGATAAAAAGACTAATTGAATTCTCGAAATTCTCTTCGGAATCAATTTACTTATAAACTAAATAGGGATGATATTTAATAATTTATTTACACAGTACAATTAAGTTTAATATATTTAAAATTCAAAATTCATGACTGTTCCCCTTTAACTCCAACAAATGATATATTAAGTTTTCACGAAATTTCTAATTCAAAAAGAAATTGAAGATACTGAGGTTTTCACGCAAGATGTTGCATGACCATTAAGCAGAATCATAGTCGCGGGTGTCATGGTCACGCAATGATGGAGAACCCAAAGCGTTTATCACGATTTATTTACAAAATATAGCGAATGCATTAAATTTAAGTGTCAACCAAGCCACACTGCAGTAACGATTGTAGAAAAATCCGGATAACAATTTTTATGCGCTGCATTCTAAAGGCAATCAAAATGTACCAGCACATTATTTGTCAAATCTTAATGAAAAAATATAGATAATCTCAATAAGCTCGTTTCATTAGCCCTTGGAACACAGCCAGGTAAGACTCAATAGTCTAATAGTCTGTACAATTTACGATAAAACCATCGACATAAATTTATTCGATAAATTTAATAATCACTAAGCTTTTTATCAGTACTAATTACTTTTAAGTGGAATAATTGGAAAGCACGATTGGCAAATATAAAATTTTCGATTTTTATAACTTATTTTTAAATCGTCCAGCAATTATTTTCCGATTAAATCTCGGGGCAGATGTGAAATTTGTATATTTTTTGTGCAAATTGTGATTTAATAAATAGAAATTTATTAAAATTAAACGTTGGCAGCGACCCAAGGTTCAAGCTAAATTTGCTTGCTAGCACCAACAATTTACCTTACATAAGGACATAAATGCCAAAGGCCGAGAACTATTCTAAACATGAACAATTCAAGTTTTGGTCATTTTTAAAAATCTCAGGTTTTCCATGGATTTTATAAGCAAAGAAACATTTTTGGAATAAAATTAGTTTTAATGGCTCACAGCTATCATTATATCAACTAACCTAGATTGCTTTTAAAACGCAGAATAAGGCATAAAAGCAATGATCAAGAGGGAAGAAGTGCTTAGAGGCCAGCTTCACAGACAGGGTAATTGAAGAAGAAATCATTTTTCACTACAATGGTATTTGAGGCAATAAACATACTGCGGTACCGAGTAAGTTGTCACCTTGAAAATACGTTGAACATATACATTTCCAAACTAACGGGCAAGGGATTCCAGGGTGAAACTTAAGAGATGATATAAGTTTTTTGGCAACAAAATTGTGATCAGACATTGACCTTCTTACATTGTGGAAACGCATGCGGGTATGTCGATTTTACGAGCAATGTGCTCCTTCTGCGTAAACGAAGAAAAAACCACTTGCAGGCACAACTGAGGAAAAGAAAGTTTCGATCATCTTGCTCAAACCTCGGTGTTAACAGGAAGAGTAAAATAGGCGCATAGTCATATCTTGTATGGCAATTGCTGATTGTAAATACCCTTGGAGCGATATATGGTGACTTAATGGCATTTCGAGATGAAGCCAAATCGATTAGAGATCATTCCAATCCATCCTCATCGAAGCATCATGCTGAAGTAAACCTTGCCTATAATTCCAACATCTAAAATTGAAACAAATTGAAAATACATGTAACTACATCAGAACAACGAATGTAGATTTTTCATGCATTTATACTTTGGATAAAACAGAAAATTTGCCAATAACTCATTGACAAATTCAAAATTAAAATTCTAAAAATTATAGTAAAGAATGAAAGTAATGAAGTACAACAAACCTTCATCGATTCTGTGCAAAGTTAGCTACGAAAGGGTTGTTCCAGACACTGCTGTTGTTGTTCGGAGTCGTGGCGGGTGTCCCGTTATCTGCCTTGATGGCTGCGAAGAAGTCATCGTCAGCGAAGGGATCTTCCTCCTTTTGAAAAATACCCACTTTATGCCTTCTTGTGCCGTTGAACTGTGGCGGAGGGCTTAAAAATACTTCTTGTGCGGCAAAAGGGTTAGAAATGCTACACTGGTTCAGTCTATTTGAGAGCATTACGTTGGCATCATTCCGAGACGTCTCCTGGTTGATGCTTTTCTCATTCTGACCAAAGTTCCACATCTCGATCGGGTTTCCATTGGATGTTGTGCCATTGGTCGACCACGACGATGTCGTTGTCGCTAAGGGAAGCTGGGGCCGATTCTGCAATGGATTGTTATTTGGATCCTCCACAGGAGACACATTTTCATTAAGAGAGGTGCCGTTGTAATATCCTTTGGGGTTCTGGACTTGGCTGGATGTCGTCGACACTGACATGGACGAAGATGACGTAACTGACGAGGAAGAGGAACCTGGCGATGTAAAGGCAGGTCGACCGCGCCTATTCGGGATAGGAATTGGCAAGCTGGACAGCATGTTGTTGGTCATTCCAAGAGGTGCTGGGCCATCGGAAACCGGACTGCCGCTATCGGAACTATGAGAAGAATGCGAGCCATGCTTGGGTGGCAATGGCGGAGGAGGTGGCAAAAATGCGGGAAGATTAACGTGAGGGCGTGGCGGAGGTGGGGGCGGCGGTGGAAGTAGAACTTCGCCTATGGGAGATGATGTTGCGGATCCGATAGAAGATGACGATGAAGAGCCTGCCATGGAGGCATCTTCCAAGCTGGAAGTCGGTGAGGTCATCGAGCGTCTGCAGAATGGTGGCGGCAAAGGAGGTGGCATGTTCGGAGGTGGGCAAGAATCTGTTTCGACTGACAATTCTTGTTCTTGGAAATCAAATTCCGGAGCGGAGAAGCCATTTTCAGCAATAAGATCTTTCAGAACCTTCTTGGGTGGATTCTTGACATCATAGAAGAAGTCCTTCTTATCCACGTATGGACGATCCTTTCCCAGGGGGTCCAAGTCAGAGAAGACCGATGTGGACAATGGCGGAGGAGGAAGAGGAGAACTTGCCTGGCGCTGGACGAGAGGAGGAGGTGCAGGTTCTGATGTAGACAAGCTCAGGCTGGATGCCGCAAAACCCTCATTCAAAGCGTTGACTTCCTCGGTACTGCATGTCTGAACGATGGCGGGCATATCAGGAGAGATGTCACTGGAAATCTCCGCCAGGGCGGCATACTTATCATCGCTGACGGTGGTAGTTTCAGGAATAGCAGCAACTAGATTAGTAATTGGCACCGGAGTGGAAGTGAAATTGCTGAATGGACTGTTTATGAAGCTAGTGTTGAAAGGATCGTCGGATGGGAATGGCGATATAGGGCAGGGCGTAGGAGCAGGTTCAGAAGGCTCGAAAAATATGCTTGGGATGGGCATTTGTGAAGATGCCGAATCTACGATAAAGGGATCATTCTGAAATGAAAAAAAAAAACTTTTTTAATATATGTCAAATAGTATGTACGATACACCAAGTAAAATAATCCATTTAACTTAAATATTTCTGACGAGTACAAAAACAACTTTAAAGTATAAAAGAATCCATGTGTAGCATATTAGTCAAGATTGTTAGCTGCAGTTTACTTAATGTTAAAAACGATTCCAAGTTATATTATGATTAAAAAATTCTTTTTTATGTCGCAAGAAACATAGGAAAAACCTCATGACGAGACTTGGATGAGCTATAACCATTTTCCAAGATAAAAGTAATAAAATTTAGAAATAAATAATTTAGAATAAAAATTTAGAGCATACGCTTTACTGCCTGAGCGATACAGCCGATCTACAGTTTTAAAAAACAAAATAAAATTGGGAAAAAAGTTGAAACTCTGGAATTCGGAACAAATTTGAAGCAAAAAGTTTCACTTTGCTCATATATCCATAAATGTGCATTTCTAGCACCACAGTACAATGTATTTGTTTAAAAATAACATGAAAACAGGCAAACTCTAAGAAGGGCAGTTATGGGGTGTACATATACCATGGTCCAGATCTATGTATGCTCGCAAGTGTTCAACTTTGACCCTAACATCAGCAGTTGTGATAAAATTAAGTGTCCAATGTCCAAAAATGAATAAATGGGGCTTACATTAATTTAATTATGACAATTTGCCGCTTCCCAAGTTGTAAGGCTAATAAAAGGGCTATACTAATACATAGAAAAATAATCTTTGCATTTATAGAAGATTGGAAAATTTCTATCATCCTGCAGGATAATTGACAATCTCCAGTTTAATAATACATGTATAATGCATTAAAAATACACTAAAAAATTATTATCATCGTAAAAATAACTGCATTGAATAACTCGCCCAATTACTGAATTAATTACCTTTGCTTGTGTGACATCAGGACGCTCGCTTAAGTCACTCGTGCTGGACATGGATCTAAGATAACCCCACGGGTCCGAGAAGAAAGCGTCACCAGCGGCGTGTTCATCCAAAGGGCCCAACATATCCCCAGTCAGGAAAGCGTCGTTTTTCCGAGGCCTATCCACAGCTAAATCTAACAGTAAAGATCCTGTCGTGGAATCCGGCTTGGGGATGGGAAAATCTTCGAACGGATCGCTTTGACGACTGCTGCCACTGCTGAATCCAGAGGTGGAGCAATTTGATGACGATGGCTAAGCAATGTCGAAAGAGAACCAAAGTCAACAATCGATTTCTGGCACAATGCCCCACATACCAATCAATTAAGTGGCGTGCACAATATGGGACGGAAGGGAGAGGCATTGGTGGTGTAGCACGCAGAGGGCGAATCCCCAATTCATAGAAATAGTACTTCCTTCACAGAAATAATAAAAATAAAAGTGTAGCTTGCAATGACCTCCCACATGGGCTGTAAACCACATGCAGAAATGAAAGTTTAGGAAATGCACACTAGCATTTAGGTAATAAAATGTTCCGAGTATTAACATAAAATCAATGACCCAAGTCTACTATGACTAACAATGGATGCAATTTCTCCAAAAAATAAGCATTTTTAATCTTAAGCCCTATAATTTTACTTAGCAACTCAATATACACTGTAGTATAATCCGTAAAATTACTGGCTAGAATTCACCGACTCGTAAACGTTTATTAAGAATAAGCTTCGCTATACATAACATTTTCCAAATTTAATTGAGTAATTACTTGGAATGTCAGAAATTCAACGACCTTTTAAAGTTGCAACAAAATCGTATGGATACCAACAGGAAATTAAGAATAAAAAAGTTTGGAAATTGCATTTTTCATTTTTTAATTAAAAATTTACGTTGTTCAATTACAATCCCGTTTTTAATTAAAAAGTGTAAAATTTAAAAACAACAAAGGTTCCCAATGGATCGCAACATCGTTAACTTTCTGTCAATAATAAATGTACTAGAATTTACTTACACTGGATGCATCTCTGCTTTTCATGCTGTTATCAGATATAACTGAGCCAGAGTTGGACTCGCAGCCTAAAGAAGTTGATGGCGAGTGATTTGTCTGCAAGCCAAAAAGGAATATAACATAATTATTAGGTTCACTTTAAACATAGCAGATATATCAATTCTATTTGAGCATTACTAGCCAATATCGGAAGATTCGATGATAATCACGACTTAATTTGGCTAATAGTCAATTGAAATAGTCTTTTAGAAAACGAAAATTACCGTTTGTTGGCTCGCCTGTTGCTGCCTCCATTGCTCGATTTCTTTTTTCTTCAGTTCAAACGCGATGTGGAAAAGATCTCGCATGCACATGACAATCTGGTGCGCCTGTGACAGTCAGATTGCAAATAATTAATTAAACTACAACGGCAAGCTGTGCCGAAATGGCTTTGCATAAAATTAATTTGTCCATTAAAACCATTCCCCACAAATGATACCAGCTTAAATTCACAAATGCCAATAATTAGCATAAGCTACGCACCGCCTTTTCCGTTTTGATGGCATAAAATGTGTGGACGTTGTCCGGGCTGCCGTAAATATAGCCGAAAGCTCGGTTGTCGTTCGCATCCTGGGAAATAAACGATATTTTGTGCACAGGATGAAGATAAATTACTTCCTGAAACGAAATAAAACAGTTCTAGGTTTGAAATCCAGGCAATATAACGATCGATTTGCCGATTTGTTTACTCCTAAAGTAGGGATTCATTGAAAAGTGCCGCATTTCCCCTCAAATAATGTTAATCTCATAACTTTACGCTTGAAAACGGATGTTTATACTTGCAGATAACAAATATTAGTTTAATATACAAAATAGTTTATTTCGAATGATATAAAGGCTATTGAGATACTGATGAAATTCTTCCGATCCATGGGTTTCATTATGACCGGTTTTCCTTTTTAACAATGCAATTCCAATCTACACCAGTTTTTATCAACAAAAGCTTCACAGCAAGTTTCTTTTTGTTATTGTTTTAACCAGTTTCTATTGAAGCCAAGCTCTCTTATTGTATTAAATTTAGTTCAAGCATAAAAGCAAACCCTCATTTTTGCCAACAGGTTAGAAGCGATAGTATTAGGTGCATCTACATAATTCTTGAATTTATTGCGAACCAAACTGTGGTTATATTGTAACCTGCTAGGAATCGTTGCTAGGAAATTATTCGCCACATCAATCGCATTTCCAAAAAATTATAATCCCAGTCTCATCAGAGCCTCGAGGATAGTCATTAAAACGGCCCGCCTTGTACGTTGGCAAACACTGTTGGCAACGAAGCTTAGTGGGGATGCACAACTCCCATAGATTTGCTCATTTTGTAAAAACCCCTTTCAGATGTTCTAAAAATACGTAGATGTAACTCAGAACCATACAACATACAAACTTACTTTTAGTTTTTCGTCTTTGATTTTCAATCCATCGAGACAAATATTGATCACAATCTTTCTCTTGTGAGCTCCAGATGATTTTTTATTGATCTGAAATTGTCAATTTATAATTAAATGCCAGTCCCTATAGTTGGTAATAGCCGTCGCATTAAATAGACAATTGAGCTATTACTATACCTTCAACTCTTGGAGCGTTTCCTGTGCCATTTTCTCTCCTCTGGCCTGGGGAACATCTCGAACTCCGATCAATTTCGCTTTGAAATTTACTCCTTCTCCCAGAAATCTTCTGGGGTCACGGCGATCTGTAAAATAAAAAATGACAATGAGAAATCAGGGCATCGACAACAAACAATTCGACAATTTATTTAAGTACTGCAATATTTTCACAATACATTCTTGAGTAGGGAATGTACCAAAAGGTGCCTGTGAATCCCTCAAAGAATGGCTTTCTATAGTTTGTTGCAACCAATGATTTATGGGTGGCGAGGCAATTAATCAAAGTCAAAAGAGGCGTTCAGTGCAGTCTTTAACAAAATAAACCATACGACAACGGCTTTCCCAAGTGGCCCACAAACACAAATTCAATTATCAAATACAAACAAACGCCGTTAATAATAACAATTGGCCAATGAAACAAAATGTTGTTTCAAATAATTCGCAAACGAGATTTATGGCTTTTCGATGCAATTTGAATAAATTTCCAACAGCGAGCTTATGGTAGCATATTCCCAATGACGTCAACTGCGCGTTACATATGAACATGTACATGTAGGTATATGACCAATGAATTACTGATGAGCAATATAATTATGAATGAAAAAGAACCAGGGTGGAGCGTTTGGGTGGATCCCCGCAAAGGACCTCGACATTGACTTATAATTAGACCCTTGGCAAAGTCGCGAAAAATGCGTTGAAGTGCATCCAAAATCGATAGAAAATAGCAGGGGGGAAAAGCTGATATCCAGATTTATAGAGCCATTAAAGATTCGAAAAATATTCGAGATAATAAAATTTACCGCTCTTCCAGGATCCACCCATTTTGTCTCATTGGCTTTTAACACCACTTTCAGTCTGTGTAACAACCAAGAAATGCACTTCATCGGTCATTATTTTAAAAATGTGAATGACTTGCAGCTATGATTTCTCCGCACAGTTCTGATTTCTTTTCATAGATAACCATGCATCCAAATGCACGGTTATGCTACTACATGCTAATCTCCAACGAGCAATCAAAATTCCAATAAACAAAATTAGAGTAAGTATATATTCCCGGTGCAGTTTTAATTTTATGAAAATCTTCGAGTTACGGCCTATTCACATTGCATGTAAGCTTGACAGATCATTTGATAATATCCGGAAATATCTCCAAAACCACTCCGGATAGAAAGGTAACCCGCATGTATACCACTTCATTTTTATTATATTGCGAATAATAAAAAAAGGGGGAGAGTCCCAGCTCAGCTTGGAAGCATGCAGTGAAACTTTCGCTTTATAGGAACGATAAACAACTTCCAAAAACTTAATTCACGAAGGCTGTCTGAGAAAACTCATCCCCGCAAGCATCTCTAACTTTGAAATAAAGGCCGCGGGAACAATTCGATGGCGGTCAATGGGAAATTTCAAGGTTTTTGTGCCACTCGCTGGTAACTCAGCATTTAATTAAAGATAATGAGTTGGCATAATTAAAGTCCGATAATAAAAACGGGTTCTCGGGGGAACGCTGAATTAAAAGCGAATTCCCATGGAACACAATAGACTAAAAAATATATATAAAGGAGAAATGGGACGACGGCATCGTCTACGTAACACATCGAGTCTCCATGGCGAGCATATCAGCCAATTTTGGGGATGAATATAAAACATAATGACATCGGAAATTTCATTAAATTTTGTATTATTTTCCTCGTTTGATTCGTGCGAAAAAATGTGCTTCCTTAAGTAAATCGCCGATTACTCTAACCGGACTTTGACGCAACCAGCCACCAACGAGAAGGAAAAACTAGCTCGGAAAACCATCAAAAAATGGCATCTCGATGCGAGACACGCGCGTGTAAAAAGCCGCGATTCAAACGAGCATGCTCTTGAATAAATACCTTCTGCTTAAAATTCTGGCAAGATTATGACATATTCAGGGTGTGGGTCGAAATTAGCATTCCTCAAGGTGGCCATTAATAAATATGGATGGCGGCCTACAAACACGCTTTCTTGGAAACGAAACCGTGGCGCGGAAAAAGTCGTAAACAAATACGAGAAAAATGGAAAAATCACGGGGAGATCAGCCAAAAAACGCCCAACCAATCAACCATGCACTCCTAAAAAGCAGGGGCTCCATCACGGAGCAGATCCGCTGCCAGGATCGCCGCAATCGAGACGAAGGCAACGCAGAAATTAAGCGAATAATTGCTAAAAATAAATGAAAGTACTAGCTGTATATCATGTACATGTAGGTCTCATGGCATCTAAAGAACGCATTTCCCAGGGGCCTCCGAGGAACTATAGAGTAAAACCGACATTTCTACTCAATCTATCGACAATAATTCAAGTTCAAAGTTTCCGTCAACAGATGGTGGGCAGCTTAGAACAGCTCCATTGGGGGCAGGATAGAACATACTGTATATACATGTATTTTTAGGGTGCGAATGCAAAGAAAGCTTAGCCGAGCCAGGCTGAGCTTACAAGAAGCGCTTATAAGCTTCCGTACGAAAGCGCCCCAAAGCTGGAAACAAGAAGCTGAGAGAAGCACGCCGAAAGTAAGCATTCTTTGTGTTCGCACCCTTAAGCCAGATTTTTCATACTGTTTAAAGGCCGGAGCCATAATCTTTATGCACAAATAGTGAACAATCGCTTCGCTTGACAACATCGTTCCATTTCAAACAGTTTTCCAGATATGCATGGCAGATGACGTCATCCGGATCTTATTTATTAGTTTCAATATCATTAATCCGAGTGACGAAATGCTAGGATACAAAATCACGGTATATCAATTACGTTTTTTTTATGTTTACTTACAATTAAAAACTGCTGATCGCGCACATTTCAACATTTTTCAAATATTATCCATCATTATCGAGCTGGCGCGTGTTTCCTCCCATGTATCCCTGACTTTTACAAGTGTACTATCACGTTTAGTTATATCCTTGACCTTTTCATTCGACCTACATTCTCTCGAACATCCCAAAAGCACGTTTCTAATGTTACTGTAGCTAATATTAATATCACTGCGTTCTTTGTTTTAGTAGCTAGGAATATTGACGCGGATGTCCTTATTTTATCAGGCTGTTCAAAGTCAACATAAGGCTCGGTAAAAATAAAATAGCACCAAAGATTGCCAAATCCACGTATGATGCTTATCATTTGTGACCCCGTGCATGTTAACGAGGGAACTGCCCATGGATGTCGCTGTTGCCGATGCTCGGGGCACAACCGCTCTAAGCTCCTGACGCTTACATTTCCCAAAACTTATTTTTGGTCAGATCTCGTGTATAAAATCAATACAAATAAAATCTAAGTTGAAATTTGGAATATTTCTATAGTCGTGTTCTGCTGTGAAGATACCCAATTTACGAATACCCTGTCTTTCGGTGTATAATTTTCTGAGTGTCGCCCTCTATCGGCACACACCGGAGATGAACACGAAAGAGAATTTGGGCCAAGCATTGAGGGAATCTCACCCAAATCAAAGACTGTTTTGGCATGAAATGTAGGCTATCCCGCCATGGCGTGCAAATCCCCAAAGATAAAAATATAGGCTTCGAAATGGTGGTATTGTGAGGGAAGACAATGCCACTAAACAGATTTCGTCCAAGTTGAGCAAAGCGTGGACATACATTTAGCAAAACATATATACTTAGTAAAATTATGAAACTCGAGTGACCGAATTGTAACCGGGCACCAAGGGGGTGACCCATATTTTGTCAGCAACGGACCCCCTGGCGGGAATTACGCGTTGTTTTTTTCCGGACGTGTTCAACAATGGATTTACCACGATGGAGGTGGGGACAAATATGAAAATAAGTCGTTTACAATTAGCATTATTATTTTTATTATATGGGTGATAAGCAACGTGAAAGGGCGTGGACGCACTCGCTGAGAGCGCAGAAAGTACGCGTAAAAAGAGGCAGAAATACATTTCCTTAAGAATGCTTCCGACAGTACGAACATAAAAAGCCTGAAATTCGACAACACCCACTCGGTCAACAATGCAGAAATCATAAAACTAAAAAGCAAAACTGACACGAACGCACTTTCGCGCAGTTATCTAGCTGCCACTAAAACAATACCTCCCTATGTACAAAAGCAGCTCCCACGCTGCCGACTGCATACACAGGAAGTAAATGCCTGAAATTTAATCCTGTTTCGGCGAGTGGCAAAACTTACTTCCCTAGACGAAGAAGAAAAAATCTTTCTTTTCTTAAAAACAACTCCGTTTTTCTCGAGTTTCTCAAAAATAAATAGATAATTAATAAAAAAACAAAAGTGGCGAGAGAAACTGAGTCATATGACCTGGAGGAAAATCACATTTGCAGATACGATCGTACGCATTTCTTCCACAGCAATTATTTGCTTAATCGTACATTAGGCGTAATTGCGCATTATTAGATTTAAAAACGTGAGCACCACGACCAAGTATGAGGGTGGAAAGCTATACTGCATACATTAATTACGAAGGATGCATAACTCGTGTACGCTCGCAATACATTGGAAATGACATTGGATGTAATTGTGGTTCACTCACGGTAACAATTTTGATTGTTTCTTATACGTATCCTCCAAAGTATATATGTATATTCAAAATTGCAAAAACCACACTTGATGAATAACCTTCGAAGTTTTGGACAACATGTCTGACATATATAACACTGTATCTGCGGACTGCATAAGGATGACATTTCACAACAACAACATATCCTCGAAAATGCAAAATTCAATTCATGGTATTTTGAGCAACTACAAAAATTAAATCAGTTTTCGAAGAGGGAGTGGGTGAACCTCGGGAGTATTGTTCTTTCCCCAGATGGCACTACCGCTGATTATCCCCGCATGGGTGTGCTATGAGAATCTGAATTCTCACGGTAAAATTCACACGGGAGGTTTGGTACTTAGTAGGAATTTAATTGGACATGTCCATTGTTTTCCTGAATTAATCACGAACCGTTGACAAGAAGTTCTCAAAATTACAGCAAGTAATAGTAGTGAGGAAGGCGAACAACGGGATAAAGTAGGCCAACAATTAATATACGGTCGAAATATTAACCCGTTGGCGGATCAAACATGCAAATTAGTCTAATCCGGTCTCATTAATAAAGATAAGCAACTTAATTAACCCCTATAATAATTTCTCTTCTCGTTTCCTATTTCATCTTTCAATCTCATAACTTTAAAGGTTAAAATACATGTACATTTATATGCTACACAATTTCTGAAGGACCAATACATTTTTAAATTATTTTAACAATTATTATTATAATTACAAGTTATTTCAGCTCCCTTCAGATTTTTCGGAGAGGGGTGAGGGTAATGGATCACTCCTGCAAGTCAAACAGCTGCTGAATAATTCTGTAAATTTGACCATTGTGTAAAAAATGGCAGTAATTTGAAATAGTAAACGAGACTCGTTCTTCATAACCAAAATATTCATTGATTTCTCAGCGTTTCAGCCCACTGCGCCTTCATCAGGAGTTATACATGTAAAGTTACTAGAAGTTAGTTCTCAGGCAAAACATGACTATTTTTTAGATAGTCATTAACATTTTTAATATTTAAAAAAAACTAAAACTAACCCTGCTTGAGAAATTACAAGTCTTATTATAAAGCAATGAGAAATGGAACAAAAAGACATTTTTGGCAATAGTCATACAGCAATAATTTGGATTATAAGATTAACAATTCAATAAGAATCAACATACCTTGCTCGTAAAATGGAAAGTAAATTAACACAAAGTTTAAGTGTGCATTTGGCAACACTATATACCCACCAAAATAAGACTCGTAATATCACAGGGTTAGTTTTAGTTTTTTTTTAATGTTAAAAATATTAATGCCTATCTAAAAATCGAAATCATGTTTTGTCTGAGAATTAACTTTTAGTAACTTTATAATGTACATACATGTACGGTATAGCTATTGATGAAGGCGCAGTTGCGCTGAAACGTTGAGAAATCAATAAATAAATTAGTTCCGAAGAACAAGTCTCGTTTACTATACCACGTCCAACCACTTGAAGAATTAGATGGAAGCTTTGATAAGAATACAATAATTTTTAAAAATGCATTGAGACAGACTACACTTCCCTATACATGACCACGTACCCAAATTCGAAATTTTACGCTCAACATACCCATCCGAGAAGAATTTGGCGTTTATTATCAGCTTAAAGCGTCGTTTTCTGCATGCATATAAGGGGGGGGGGGGGGAACTTGATTTTTAATTAAAAGCGTATAGGAAGTCCTTTCTTCAATTTTGGTAAACGATGGGTTGGACGGATTTCCTGAATTACGTGCATCGCATGAACCTCGACCGAGATGCCATTGTTGAATCGTGCGGTATATTTCAATATCCTCGTGATAACGTCAAATCTAACGGACGATCAATTTTGATCGGGATAAAATATCTATGGTAATAAAGAGGCCGTACGTGCATCAGCGATGGCCACGAGGCACCATAATGATAGCACGATTTGACCTTGGTCATTACGATTATCAACAAAATTAACTTTCTATCTACATTTTATACTCCACCCAGCCGAGAAATTATTTTAAAAACGCTAACCGTCACCGTGCATTTCGGGCGTGACACGCCAAATTTCAAGTTCAAAGAAAGTGAGGGCTCGCATTCAATTTCGACGCTAATTTATGTTTGAGGAAATCTGCGGAAAATATTGGTACCCACGATTTCGGAGCTATAGAACGTTTTTTTCGAAAATGAAAGTTAAGGTCACGATTTTTAGGCGTGGCTTTTTATTAGGACAAAAGTGTTTGAATGATATTTCCATGGGAACGAATCAACAAAAATGCACAGTTTTTCTCTTATACAAAAATACAATCTGATATTATAGTCGGTGGATTTTCCGACAATTTTTCCACGAATTTCATCGAAGCCCTCGTATAATTTTAAGGCAATGGAAACGCGATTTTGATCGTATCAGAGTTTTATCGAAATCAAAGAAACTTTTTTTCCCCCGATCCGGTTTCCTCGAAATGTCTACCGGGAATTTTCAATTACTTTGAAAGTGAGTTTTAGATGAATTAATTTCCTGCATGCAGTTAATTAAATACGTGTATATCCAAAGCCTACCGTATCTCCGAAAACATGCACGCAGCAAACGCGTGGATTGCTTCTGTGGCCCGAAGCTATCATAGTCCTTCGTGCGTGGACGCATCTCCGAAGAAAGGGAAAACAATTCCTTCGCCTAGTTTTATCATTGAACCTTGAACTTCCGACTTGTTTCCATAAACATACACAGGGTATACCAAATTTTCAGTCTAAAGGACGGACTCACGTGCCAAAGCTTTTGGCATTTCTTAATTGTTAAATTGAGTCGTAGCCCGTGACCTATTGGGCAATACCTGATGCTAATACTTCGACATTGACCCGATGAATGTTACAGATACGCAATTTGATACTCCATTCTTCGCGACATCATCTAACAGAGCGTAGTTTATCAACACGAGATGAAATCCAATTTGAAATGCACAACTTCTACGTAACGCATTGGGTCACAAGACTGCTATGGAAATTTTTCATACAGCACAGAAAATTCGACGAAAATCATCGCATAGACGATCCAAGCGATTATCGAACTCACCTTTTTTAATAGTTTTGGTTTTTTTGGATTCCTTCTTGGAATTTTCCTTGGACTTGGTGCTGCTGTCCGCGTTGGATCCAGTGGTTGATCCCGCGTTGCTTTGACTCTCGTCCAGACTGCTGCTACTGCTGCTGGTGAACATGATCCTCTCGGCCATCCTTGACCGTTAATGTCGTAGCATGGACACAACCACAAAACTCTGCAAAGTCAACGAACGAAAAACTTAGTATACATGTACTGCGGAACTTTGAAAATTTCGCAATCCTCATTTGCACGAACATGCACCAAGTGAGCTCTAGCAACATGTTCAACCCACTTGGGGATCAAGTGGGTATTTTTCCAGGTTTTTAGACATCCCCCCACATGTCCCGTCCAATTTAAAAACAGTTTGTTGATTACATAAGCAATTTTTAATACTGTATGTTCTTTATACAGTTTTACATTGAAAATATTACCATTAGTGAACCACATAGTTACAGAATGTTTTAGCATTAATTTAAACAGGTGAAATAAAGTTGAATAAGCTGAAGAAACTAATGACAGTTTAAGCACAAGTTGACATCCGGACGAACCACTTTCCTTACTCCCCCCTGTCCGCCTGTGTTCCATTCTCACATACCCCACCCCTCCCTCCCATTTCCGGACGTCCTTTATGGATGGCCCCTTGGCGGAAATAAGCAAGGGTACATGTATTTAATGGGGGCTACCGAGGAAGACGAGCGGTCAAATTCCCATATGAACAGGGAGGACACCCACGTCTTTTAACTCTTGAATTAAACATCATTGTAGCGTGTAAGTTGTCAAAAAAGGTTTGAATGTCGGCGCCTCGCTGCTGCTATCGAAATTTATTAATGAAATGCACGAATAAACGAGCGACTACACGTCGTTTAAGGGCTTCACAATAGACTAAAAAGGTTTTTGGGTTAAGTGATGAAGAGAAAACGATTTTTAATTTGCAGGGAATGGGTCAACAAAATATTTAATAATCATAAACTTAAATGACATTGAAAGAGGAACTTGAATATGGCACAGGCACATTACACGTACTGTACACTCGATCATTGCGACAGCAGCGGCGCCATGCAAGTTGTTTGAAATTTTGGCCTTCAGCCTGCAATAGTCTCTACGATGAACTGCGGTGGAATTTAATTATGAACGTCATAAAACCAAATTTTCGTCAAATTAAACTCTTTATCACCTTTTAAACCCACCTGACCAATCGGTGAGGGAATTAACTTAACTGCGAGAAATGTAAATGTATTCTTTCGTTAAAATGTGAAAATCTTATGGGCTGAAATATTACAACGCAACGAAAACTGCAAGGAGGTTACAGCAGAATTTAATGGATCATGGTTCGCAAAAATGATAAGGACAAAATTAAGACAGGAAGAGGAAAGCAGAAATGTAAAAAAAAGGTTGCCATGACAATGTAGAGCATCAACTGGTCTTAACTTCAATCACGACCTAGTCTGACTTAATTCACCAGCGCCATTCGAAAGCAGCCTGGAGCCATGGTACGCAAAAAAGTACAAATTGCCGAGAATCGAGCTTTAGCATCTTAAAAACTTGTATAAGCGTATATGGTGGCCCTTGGTCATGCACACGCAACCACTGTAGCTCCAGATGCAATTATGCATTAGCGATGCTTTTTTATTTCCTCATGCGCTGGCTTTTAACCCTTTCATTATCTAAAACGAGGTCGATTACACAAAAAAATCTGTCAGAACAGTCTGAGAACAAGCCGGTGTCACCGGATTTATACTAAAATCAAGACAACAAAATTGCTTTTCGTTTCCACAATATGAAACTCAACGTCAAGCCAGTCAAAACGGCCGGGTTATAGCTGCAACTGGACCTCGTTTCCTATAATTTCAGTATATTGCATAAAAACTCAATAAGATGACAATTTTACGCTTATTTCCAAACAAAATATTAAAGCGCTGTCGCCGAAGACGTGCGAAATCATGAACGTATACTCGCATTAGTTAGTCCACGATGTCGCTATCGTAGAACTTCTACAATAAAATGCCATCAACGATGAAAGTACCAAAGGGTTCTTTGAAAAGAGAAAGTCAAACGGACAGTGGTCATAAAGCAAATCAAAAAGCCATACAATGAGCCGTACAAATTACAAAGCAACGTGTCTTCGCATTGTATTTCATAAAATAGGCGGGCTCTAATTTACGGCCATTGTACATGCATACGAAAAACATTGACAACATCATCGTGATGTTAAGTTAAGATTTATGCTGTGGGCATATTGAAAATACGAGACATGTCGAAAATATATATGCACTTCTGGCAATTCTTTAAGCAATTGTTATTCCGCGGAGTATTTTAGATAAGCCTGATGACAACGAAGCAAAACGCTTCCGTCGTACATTTAATGGAAATGGACAATAGCTTCATTTCAGAACGCCATTTCAAATAATCAATAGTCCATGCCATAATTGGGAATCTTTGAGCGTCGAGCTGCAGTTCGTACGTGGCTTCGATAACCTTTAAAGAAGAATTTGAGCTGGACAATGGTCATCGGTTGAAAGTATACAAACAATCCATAGTCAATAAACGTCAGCAAATGGCGGGAGGCATTCACGTTAATTCGTAGATACATCGGAATTGTAAGGCAAACGTTATACTAAAGTCTTAGTTCCACGTTCAGCGACGCCATCTGTTGGCGACACGCAGACCATGTGGCATTGCGAAGCAGGGTGAACGCACCACGCGAGGCAATTAGACCCACAGCTCTAAATAACGCGTGAATTTGCAGCGTTAAAACAACGTAAAATAAAGCAAGACCAATAGACGAAATAAATTAACAATAGAAAATAGGTATTCTTGAATTTTCCCAACCCAATTTTACAAAAGGCGTTTGTTCCTTATCGTATCCGATTTTTTATGCCCGTGCAATCGAGTTCACTACGATCCTCCAATTGTTTTTTTTTTACATCGCGCACAATCTTAAGATTTTGAATCTGAATTCTGGACACAAAAGAAAAAAAATAAGCGCCAAGAGGCGAAATATTCAAAATTGAGCAAAACCCGTTCACTGTCCGAAAGTAGGCCGAATCTCCGGGAAATTAAGGTCCCTTCGCAACAGGAAGAGATACTTATCCCTATGAATAGCGCGCTAAACGGCTCGAACGAGGACAAGGCGTTCAGTTTCCTCGTCATAATTGAAAAACAACAGGATTAATCGTGCTCTGGAGAAATTATAAACGGTAAGAAAATGTTCGCCCCTTACCCCTACCTTTTTTAATCTATCGTGACGGCCGCGAACAATTTTTTGCTCACTTTTAAAATTCACCAACTTGGGGCCATTCAAAAAGGACGTCCTCATGTAGGGGGTATGGGGGGAAGGGGGATATAGGTTGAGTCACGGACACGATGTCCACTTGATAAAAAAAAAATGCCAAATACAATCAGTTCCCAAAGTAAAAGGGAAATTGAGCGCAATATTGCATATAGGTGATGTGGTATAAATTGCAAAGTCAGTAAACAGGGTACCTCCAGTGCTGGAAAAGTCAGTAAACTTAAGCTCAGGGTCCATTTGCAAACTTTCGAATTTTCCCAGTACAAATTTTCAACATTTTCATTTTTCTCGAGGACAAATCTTCAAATGTTTCAACTGTTTTCGAGTACAGATTTGTAAGATTTCCAACTGTTTTCGGGTACAGATTTGTAAGATTTCCAACAGTTTTCGGGGAGAAATTTACAAAATTTCCAAGAGGACAAAATGACAAAATGAGGACAATTTGAGGACAAAAATGGCAAAATTTACGTTTTCCGAGTACAAATTTGCGAAACTTTTAAAGTTTTCCGAACACAATATTTTAGTTTCAGACGTCCGAATGCGATGAGGGAGGGGGAGGGAAAGAAGTCCTGATTGACCGGACACCGGAGTCCAATTTTGGGAAGTTTTGAGGACGTCCTTTGTGAATGGCCCATGCGTTCAGTTAAAATATCTTCTTACATAATAAAAAGAAAAGACATGCATTTCACGGAAATGAAAATTAAACTAAATAAAACTAATGAAAACTAAATATGAAAAAATCAACGAATAATGACGTAAAACATTCTAAAAGCATAAGTAACATTCTAGTTCCATATTCGGATGAAAACTGAATGAATTTTAAAAAGCGTCGAAAAGAATTAAGATTTCGATATTCTGTGATCGGGAGATGAAACCGATGCTATCAACGCCAAAGGTAATAAAGACTACATTGAATGAATAAGAAGCGCGAGTCACATGGCATAATATATCAAACGTACAACAAATGCTTTAAAAAAAAATAGCGTATTCTCGTACCGTTCGATTTCAATGGCTTTCCTTTCCTCTCGGACAACCAGTAGCGTGGCGAAGTCAAATCGTGATTTGAAAAAAGTCAAAAAAAAAAACTGCTCCGAAATTCACTTCTTTAAAGTTCCAACCAGAGCACTCGATGCATCGCCGTCTGTATGAATTCTCGTAATACTTTCTCCTTGTCTAGTCCGCGTTTGTCATATACGCCTGGCGGCATGTACTACACGAAAAATGATTTCGAGACACGACTGAATCCGAATTTTATCGAATGAGATTCGTACGTCACGATCACGTGAAAACGCGTCACGAAGGGAAATTTATACGTACACTTAATCGATGAAACTAAATAACGAGTGACAAAAAGCATCAATGAACACCAACGAGCAAAGATTAAGACAGATTTGGGAGGGGTCATCCTTAAAGTTACACTTCGCAGGTCTAAAATTTTCAGAAGCATCGCGCACGTATACATTCGCGAAACGGATTTTTCGTCTCACAGATTTCCCAAAACCATCGTGAATGCAGTGATAACCTCCAATAAAACGACGAGGGCTAAACACCAATTCCAGGGGATGTGCCAGCGTCACCTACCTGGGAATTTTGCCTACGAGGAGGGAGACTTCCACCCCCACAAGAGGGATCTTTAACGTGCAGCGATCAAACGGGATCTACACGGGACCTCGGTTTAAACTCATCCGAAAGAGAATTTTGCACATCCTAAAAATTCTCACCGACCTCGACCGGGGAGCGAACCCCGCTATAGTTAGGATCGATAGGCAAGCGCGCAAAACCTCTCGACCATCGGCGCCGGTGGTTAAGAATAACCTAGGGTTAACCTACTGCGTAACTCTAGGTTAACTCACCGTTGTATTGCACAAGCACGGGTTAGGGAAAAAATGAAGAGAAAAGTTAGCCCAGCCAGTAGTCAAGATTAACCTCGGGTTATTAGGAAAAACAGCATGGCGGACTCATCAGATTCATCCGTTGTAACTAGGGAATTGTGCATGCTACACCACCTGTTCACAAAGACAGATGAAGCCAGGATGCGCAATCTGGCAGCATTGGTCAAAGTTAGTTCCTTTCCGGTCCTCCATTTTGGTTTCCAGCAGGTTAAACATGGGTTCCATAACCCTGGGGATATTTCATCGAGAGTTAATTGGTGCAACACAAACATCTAACCCGAAGGTTAGCCTGGAGTCAAATTTTAACCCAAGGGTAGAAAACCTCCGATTTTAACCTAAGTTGGTGCAACCGGCTATTTAATTTCAAGACTGTTCAAGTGCGATTCGCTACGTCTCTGTCCGAGTGCCCCTATTTAAAATAAAAGAACCTGAAACTGCATTATTTTTTCTGGTGATGATAATTTGATATCCCGCAATATCCAAGGCCGGAAATGATCATAAAAGTGTCTAGAAGTTTAACCAGGGAAGGCGTTGATACGCTGGTGATATTCAACTGACAAGTACTGCGAAGTATAATATACAGTAGCAAGAGCGCATTTTATCGAACACGAGTAATGACCAAATACGCCAACAATTATTAGGAGTACTCGTGCAAGTTTTACGAATCGTACTTGGCAGTCGTGAAATCACGTGGGCAAAGTCGACGCTGTTTTTTTACCAAATAAATTGAAATAATGATTTCCATTTGCGATCTCACGACAGCCAAAGTGCGATTCGTAAAGCTTCCGACTGAGTTCCGCTATAGCAATAATTAATTCCACACTGCTCTTCGATGTAAAGTATTAACTAATTCAAGAAATACACGCTCGCTTCTGCATGGGTACTTATGGACCGCCCCTGCCAAGAGAGTGGCGTCAAAGGGATGTATAGTTGACGGGACATTTCTACGAATTTCAATTGACATTGAAGGCGTGATAATGGACTATAAGGCTAATGTTAACTGTAGATTTGCCACTAAAAATTTTGGGTTAAAGAGTCAGGCTGACGCAATAAGAGAGCTAGCTGTCTTCAAAACAACAACATTTCCGCATAATCCATTAACTTATCTTTGATGAGCGAATAGTTTGCGTCATCCCATGGCTGTGATGTTATCATTCGGAACAAAAAGAGTATACACATGAACCCTGAAACCTCGACACTGACAAAAATAGCAAATTAATTCAATTAGCAAAATAAATAGCAATTTAATGAAATCTTGATTAGTCGATGAGAACGTGGATGCGGTAATAAGTGTCGCGTTCTTCGAGAATTCGACCTGTTGCTTTAAATTTGACATGGGTATACGAAACGGGAATGGCCACTATACATGTATAGCAATGGAGCTGTAACACGAGACATTTTCCAACAACCACCCTTTCATGACATTCTTAATGACGGACGAACTGCCAGATGTTCCCTATTAAAACGTTCTAATTATTAATGGCGCGATGCATTCGTTGGAATATTTTTCTCACGTTTGTACATCAAAAACTGGTATGCGAGCCCTCGTACTAATTTAAATTTAATTCCCCCTTAATGAAACTCGTTCCTTTATTACAAAAAGTCGCTTATCGTCATGCGATAATAAGCAGCCATAGGAAAGCCACAGCTTTGAAAACAATTTTCCTAGAATTTTCCGGCAATTACAAGATTAAAATGCATTTTTAATATGTCTCCTTGACAAATATTATTTACCGTACGAGGAAACAAAGGCAGTAAACCATACATGTATACGTGTTTTTTTCATAAGCTTTCAGACAATCCTTGAAATGCATATTTATAAGGGAGAATATATGAGCACGTTAACTGTATACCTGCGCGTGAATGTACAGTGTACATTCTTTTGGACTGATTAATACCTATACCGTGTTTAAATTGAAAATCGTCATAATTAAAGCGTATAATGAAAATACACGCATACTGTATACATGCAGTATAGTATATGCAGTAATCGTTTTATGGATCTATTCAAATGCATTTTAAAGGCATACAATGTGTAATCACGTTGGTTTTATAAGGGTCTGGTGTAAGGATGCACCTTATTGTGCTCAATAAACAACTCGAGGTGAATTACGATCGACTCTGTGATTGACGACATTTGCCATTTTATGGAAAATTAAGGAAGCATGTCGTTTTTTCACTCGTTTCCGATGCAATTCGATTAATCGCTTATATGGTATAAATTTCATTTCCTGATTCGCTTTTACAGATCTTAAGAAAGTTTTGAGGAAACCAAACGGGGTTAAGGCCACATTTGCATAAAATATTTCCTCTCAATGCTATAATACGCGTTAAAAAACGCTTGCGTAGCATAAAGATAACGGAATGACGCGTTTTAAAGCCAACCTTGTATGCACATGCATGTAGATAAGTGCAGAACGAGCGATTTCGCCTCGTTTTTTGAGCTCAAATTTTTGTGATATAACGATATCAATTAACCAAAACGATTGATTAATTCACGTTTCTCATTATGGGGCTTGATAAAATGTTCGCTGCATGAATCCTTGGGAAAAAATATACTTACACTGTCAAGTTTGTGAAGTGGTTCTACATACAATGGGTGTGAGCACAAAGAATGCTTACTTTCGACGTGCTTCTTTCAGCTTCTTTCGTGCTTGTTTTCAGCTTCTTATTTCCAGCTTTGGGGCGCACAATGAACGCTGATATCAGCGAGATGGCCAATGTGCTTGGTGGCGCCACTGCAAGCGTTGTTAGGAGAAACATTCCGCGTTAAACCTTGCACATGCGCATTAGCATCTCATGGTGAGCGCAGGACACTTTTACGGAACATAGACGGAATGCAATCGTGTATATGAGCATGGCTACACTTTTGACCAATAGTGATCTGTGTGCCACTGTGTCTTAAAAATCTGCTTTCGGATTTCAAAAAAAGAATGTTACAAAACTTCTTGAAAGCGTATAAGCGCTTCTTGTAAGCTCAGCCTGGCTCGGCTAACCTTTCTTTGAGTGCGCCCTCACTTTGTGGTGCTAGTGTGCGTCGAGTGGTAAGCGCCTGCAATAAGCATTCTTTGGGCTCGCACCGAATAAAGGTATTCCGGCATAAGCTTTGCGAATCGCACTTCGGCAGTGGTGTACATACAGTACTGTATAATCACGGTTTTAAAAAAGCGATTATACTGTACCTCGAGTCAATTTTTTAAACCGATATGAGCGTAACGATTTTGCTCGCATGCATGAATTCACGACTACCAAAGTGCGATTCGCAAAGTTGGTCGAGTACTCCTATTATTCGTACAAGTTTTCGCATCCTGGTCGTTATTTATTATTAAGCCTCAATCCGTCATTAATATCCAATCTCCCACTCGTTCCATGATTCATTTTTATCGTCATGTCCCAGTGTGACGTCATCATGTGACCCCCGTGGCAAATGTGCCATCGACCCTAGAGCTTAACCGTTCCTGCGTATAAAATTTTAAAGAACTGATCTTTTTTTTATGAATTTTGAGAGATTCTCGAAATAACCACTTTTGCCGATTATTTAACCGTTTGCAGCTAAAAAAAATGAACAAAAAATTGAAGCTTGGATAATATCAGTGTGGGAAAGGAGGGTGGCCTCCTCCGTCTCGAGGCAGGTCAAAACCCTCATTCGGGGAATGGAGAGCACAAAGGGTTTTATGTCCCCTCGTACCCAGATTTTCCTCTCTTATCTTAAGGTGACCGTTAATGGCCATGATAATGTCGCCAATAAGCCCATCATCTTTGGATAAACTCAATTTACGACTTTTCTTCATTCAGATATAAAAACTAAAGCTGATATGAATTTGGCGCAAAATAAATTCTTAATTACAACATTAAGTCATTCGAGATTACTACACATGCGTACTGAGGTCACGACCTCAACCCTGGATATTTTTTTACAAATCCGGTCACGCGCTCAATCTAATCAATGTAAATAAACATTGCCTAACTCGTCCTCCCTCTCCTGCGTCCCCTTTCTGAACTTTGACCTATTTGCTCAGACACTTTCCATCATTTAAAAAGTGGAAATAAGGGGTCCGTCCAGCCATGCGTAAAAAAGAGTGCACCAATAATCGCTCGGGAATCATGTGACTTTCTGTGAATTGAGGAAGAACACGTGACCCACTACTCTTAAATGGAAACCAGGGCATCGCGTGTACAGACTGCAGGCCACTCGATTTCGTATATATTAAAACCCCCCACTAGGCCTAAATATGGTCAGGGCTGAATCAGACCCTTTCAAAATTCCATTTTGGTGCCATGTTTGTTTGTATAGCAGTTGCGTAAAATGTGCTGTAGATGGTGCTGTGATTTAATGACAAGGTAACCAGCCGTACTTCAAATTCGCTTTATCGCGTTGACCTTCAGCGTCTCCGATGATATAATAGGGGTAATCAAACAAACTTGCAAATGCACTTTAGCGGCAGTCACGTGTGCAAAATCAACACTGATTGGTTTAAAATATTCACTCGTGAATATTTCACGAAATTTCACGAATATTCACTTCAAAACCGCCAAAGTGCAATTAGCAAAGCTTCCGTATGAATAACGAGGAAATATCAATTTTCGTTGAAATTTACTGATATACATGTACATGTAGGTTGTCCAGAAATTTACCCGGGTCGTATTACTATAGAAGAATTGGTGCTATTCAATACCTTTCGATTCTCCAAGGTTGAAAAGCACCAAATTTGCTTTTTTTCCAAATACACATTGCACTTGTCAATAATTACATGTACATGTATTCTCAGATTTCCAGAAATACATTCGGTTTCTTATTTATGGTTACTCCCCAGAGGGTGTGGACTGAGGACACCAGAGCTTATTGCAACAAAATTGCATCAGCTCCTCGCTCAACTTTAAGATAAACAAAAATTGCAACAGCATCCGAAGGGTTGCAAGGTCGACACGTGCTCCGCGCTCTTTCCGGTCCTTCGTATCCTTTCCTAAAAATGTGCCTCTCCAGCTTATTCTCCGGAATGCATGTTCGAAGTAGATCGAGAAATCAACTCGATTCTCTGAAAAAACGAGCGTATTTGGGCTATTGAAACAGTTTTGAGGTTAGGGTATTTCAAATGCGTCGATTATCCATCACATTTGTATTAGTTTCCGGAATGTGCACTAGGCTATATATACTATGCTTCAGATCACGATGTGCACAAATGACAAGTTCAAAAACTAAGACGTCTCAGTGCCAAATATTGCATCATGGAAAAAAGTGGGCAAGGGGTCTATAGTGGGGAAACCGGAAAAAAAAAACGTCAACAAAGATTGGCTAATTTCAACTTCCTAACTCCGTGGCCATTCGCAGGCTCGCAGCTTATCTCGTATCCTGACCCTGCAGAACTACCGCAATCGAATTTAAGAGAATCGACAATAACATTGCGCTAATCAGTCAGGCATAATATTGCTCAAAATGAACATTATATAAACATTAAAAAAGAAATTCGAAGCAGTTTCTTCCGGATCATCGTTAGTACGCGTTAATTAGATCAGCTTTTTTATCTTTTCCATTGAGTTCAAATGTGGTTTATACTCGTCTTTCTTAATCGGCTGGGGGTCAAAGGGTAATCGCTACATTAATTAGGGATCCAAAACCCCCTTTCATGCCGTGCCATCAATTAGACAGTCGTTATCATCTTTCTTACATAATAACACGCAAAATAATGCGGATAAATTAGAAAAGTGCTCGAGTCAGTCCTCGTACGATAACTGCATTTGCCCATCTACGAATTTCATCTCATATTAAAACTAATCGATTACATCGTATTTATTCGTGCGAGGTCTACCTCTCCGTATCTTTGACAGGCGACGTTTGATTCTTGAAATTTGAAAATTGAAACTGCGAAAAAGACTTCATAAAATTAAGTTTCAGTATGGCGAGGGCTGTTCTTAGGCTTTTAATAAGACACACCCCTCACCGCCTTCAGGATTAATGGTACAATTTTCATTTACGACTAATTTCAGAGATGATCGGGAAGGCTAATAGTTGCTCACTCATGCTGTTCAGTCGTCGCGCACCCCACGAGGGCCTAGCTGGGTCATTCTGCCAAAGATGACCCCGAACAACCTTCTCGAAAACCGGAGCGCCACCTGTTTAAAGGTGGAAACTCGTTCGGTCAAAGAAAAAAAAAAATTGCGTTATATAGGCGTCCGTCATCGAGACTAGAGCACGGTGATAAGAATGGAAATGATGCAGGAAACGAGCGGGGTTGCGTCACTTCCTCCTTCGGAGTCGATCGTGGGGTCAGCACCACAGTGTCAGCACTCCAGATATCACTTGCTGCGTTAACCGAAAACTAGTTCATAACCGCGGAATTCACCACTCATGAATCGCTACTTTTTGTATAAAAACCACGGTTTGTCTTCGTGTAGGAATCTTGCTAGGCTGTCCATAAATCTGGCTTACAAACAATTTAAGTGATATAAACATTCAGTACCAACTAAGAAACCCTTGTCGTACGACTGAATAGTCTACGTGACTTTCTTCAGGTGGCTCGAACTGAATACGAGTTCAAGACCTAAAACATTTGTTCAATTTATTTTAAGTTTTCCCTTTTTCAAAAAAAAAAATAAAAATACATAAAATAGCTCAACACATACTGTAGTTCGAAAAGCTTAATTCCTTACATTTTTTTAAAACTTAGACGAGACAATTTAATTTAAAAAAATGGGCAAGAGGAAATAGTTATTTATCCTATTTCAGCGTTTTGCTACAGTACACTCGTGTTTGTCTATCGATCGATCCATGTTTGTTTCCTCCAAATTATCCGCTTCGCGTTAACGCATCAACCCTTCTCGAGCCAACGACTCCCGAGGGAATCAAACCCTTCTTTTTTTTCCCTTCATCTTTTCTGATGACATTCTGCGTTCAACGACCATAGTTGGTTGACACGCATGTTCGCGATCTTAAGAAGTTCAGACGGGAAATCGAGATACGACGCCACTCCAATTAATGAAATTTAAATTCTAAAAAATTGCCACCAAAAAATAAATTGATGAAACGCATAACCTTAACGAGGTTAATACGATGCTTTTACGGCGGTATATAAATAATACCCGCGGTTATAAATAATTCGGCTTGCCTCATAAATCCGCGTATAAATTTACATTTGGCCTACAATTTCAAATATACGCTCGATTCCTGACGCAACACGTTTTTATTAATTTTTTTTCCAATGGATATGAACAATCGACCCTGACATTTACATGACAACTTTTCAACGTACATGTACATTAACATCTCTTATAGGAGAAATCGCAGTATATTTGGATGAAATTAAAGAAAATACCATCATTTCGGGAACGAAATTATACAAGTTGCTTAAATTTTAGCAAGTACAGCATCTGGGGATATAGATCGTGTTAATCTGCATGTGCATGACATTACATATTTGGAGAAACACTTACAGTAATCAGTCTCGTATACATTTCCTCGAAATTTGTTTTTCAGCAGATTTAAGAAAGGAAAAGCCGAGTGTCCCATTTGCACACATCGACATACTGTATACCTACATACGTGTATTTCCGAAGTTGTATAGGAAATTTCTTGAGGACGATTACGAAGCATAGCCTTAGGCCTAGACCATGCAACTCGAAATTGCAACCCATTATTAAGTATGGCGCTCCGGCCCCGCCCCTCGTCCTTATTAATCGGAGATTAGCGAATTCCCGGAACGCACAATGCCCCATAATAAACCGACGCCGAGGAATTCGCGATCAACGTCTAAATTACATATTAGCAGATCCTGTTCATTCAATCTCCGATGTCATACGACGAATAATTAGCGGCTACGAAATAATTGGAATTGAGGGCGAGGTGATTCCTCTCGCCCATACCAACAACGGGTTGAAACTGTTCGCATATTGTTATCGAATTACTCCGAATTTGATATACGACTTAAGTGACTCCATTTGAATTCTCAGGCGGAGATCAGTATAGAGCAGGATATGTCAACAATCTTATTTACCCCGTATTAGCTCCCACATTGTTGCTTCGTAGCACATATTGCAAGTACATTTTATACAAGTGTACTGAATATAGGAAGGACACTTATTCTGTCACGCCATTGGTTCCCTGCTTTTCGTGATCCTCGACTTTCCTTCTCACCTTGATGAGAAAACACTAAATTTTCTACAGAAACGATCATTTTATTACTGCGGTAATTATATGCCTCAAGACTACATGTATAAAAGTTACATGAAAAGCATAAATGGCTTTAACAGTTTTGAATGTCACTTAATTACTGTATGTCTGGATCACTACTTCCCTAGAAAGCTAAGGCCAACCACGAAGAAAATTCCTAGTTTTTGGTACATTTTGTCAAAGTTTTAAAACTCACGGAGAAACAAACATTGATATTAAATCTTTAAAACACCATTTTATAGATGCATGTGGTTCAAACCTTTCAAAACGCACGTTCAAGTGTCGTTTATCGCCAAATAAAACAGGGTTGAAGAAAAAAAAAAGGGGGGGGGATGATAATTCGGGTGTTTCTTGGAGCGCCAACGAAGTTCAGAAAAACTCAAATCAAAGAATTCGATCAACGACTGATAAAATGTGGGCCAACGGCAGTCAGACCAGTCGCCCAAATGTAATTTCCGGGTACCGGTTCGACGTAATAACAGGATTAAGGCGCCAGTGATTTGCGAGTTTCTGGCATGCATAGCCGAGAAAAAGATGGGGGAGGCAAAGTGGGCTATAGAAAAACGGGGGAGAAAAGAGAGGGCGTGAATAAGAGAAACAAAAATGGTGACCTTGCCCTTGTAAACTACACACGATGGACATCAAACAGGATGACGTGAAGAAAATTACGCCATGGGATCGTTCACTAAAGTGCTCAGCGTTAACAAATGCGCCTTCTTAAACCATCGTGACTGCAATGGCTATACTATACGTGTAAATTGTGTACAGTCGAACCTCGTTAAGACGAAACTCAAGGGACGCCCCGATAAAAGTTGCAGCATCTTAAACTTGGTTTATACTGTACATAGGGTTTCATCCGAATAAGTTCGACGAAACTTAAGTTCTTATTGTTGAAGTCATATTCTGTATGATTTTTAATAATACGAACTACGGCTCAAAAGAGCACATTTTGAAATTCCTCGCTATAAAGTCCCTTCTTTACATGTCCCAAAGCTTGTGTCAACGTAACATAACACGAATACTCGGCAACTCCAACTCGAAAACTCATTCGCTTTAGCCGAAAATTTGTTATATGTGTATTCTGAATTCGTCTTAAACGCAGAAACTAACATTATTCGCGCAACCCCTGTAAGAAGAGGACTATGTAATTGAGTTGTTATCATCAGAAATTCGTATCAAACGAGTTCCTTTTAATGAGGTTTCACTGTAAAGTATTACCAACGCGTAATGCTCGACGGTCGACTGCTCGACCAATTTTAGGTGTTCCCAGTAGTTCATCTCGCAGTTAAGTCACGAAAAAAAGACATCAAGATGGAAATGAACGCGTTTAGGGGTTGGTGGAAATCCTGCTTGGAAAACTAGTGACTAACCTTTTAAAAGTCGAGACCTACATACGGTATATTTAATTAATAGCTATTTCCAATGAACGCGAGCGAAGAAAATGAACAATGGAAACTCCGAATAATTCATCGCATTAGCATAAAAGCACGTATGGTAAATGGGGGTGGACACGCAGCACTTTGATTAACGGCCAATATACAAATTAAACCAATCGGACGGACAATCAATTCCCACACGCATTATACTATTCCATAAAAAAAACTGATACCGATAATCAAAACAGCTGCGCGCGAATCATTTAAATTAAAAAAATGCCTCTTCAGATTAAAAAGGGGCACATGTTAAATTTCACTTACTACGAGGTGGCACAGCCACTCAGGCAATGCAGCATTCCCACATTATCGAAAATTATCAAACAACATGGCCAACGAAAATCAATGACCACTCGAAATGCACGTTGGCTATACCCACTATCGACTCGAGTGATAGATAATTCACGAGTCACCCTGTACATTATGCATTTTAAAACGATTTTAATAATCACGGATTTTCTAGTCGGGGGAAATAAACTGATCCTATTAAAGTAAACGTTATACCTTTTTAACGATGTTAACCTTTACCGCTGGATTAAATTCCACCTTGAAAAGCTAAAATGGATAAGATGGCCATGGACATTCACTATAAAGATGAAGTTTCCTAATTCAGATACGAATATCGTCCTTGTTAATATTGATAAAATTGCGCCGCATGCATGCGGTTCACTTTCTTTTTTTTTCGTTTTTTAAAAGAGTATAGCTATAGAGATTGGGATCTGTCCCATGGTCCCGTCTGGAAATCATTTACTTTTTATCTTTCCACGCACGATCTGCAGAGATGACTAAACGACCGAGTCGATTAAAAAACACAATAGCCGAAATTAATTAAGAAAAATATGTTTGTGATTCAGTGAGCTCAATGTCACTGACTCAACATTTTTATCGAATTTAGCTTCTACTCGCAGTTTTGTTAAGATTAGTCAAGCTTCTGGAATGCGAGGCGTTTCGAAATGATCTAAGATTGCTTAAGCTCAAGACTCAAAGGGATGAGCACTTTTTAAAGCGAGAGCAGATTTCGATTACTCGCTCAGTTTCGTGCATTCTACAACGTATTCGTACGGAAATATCTTTCGCATTGTCCTTACACTTTCACTAGTTTATCAATAGGGGTACTCCGACAGGAGCTTTAATACGAATGGTGCTTTTGGCAGTCGTGACTCGTGAAGCCACAGGTGCAAAATCGACACACGTTTATTTGTTTAAAAAACTCAATCAAGGTTACCTCTGTTTTTAAACAAATTAATGCAGTCCTTTCGTAAAGCTTCCGTCCGAGTACTGTAATACCTCGATTTTCACCGATTATAGATTTACGTATAGTTTGTTTGTAAAATCTTTGAATTCGAGCAAGTCCATCAAAACTGCATGGGTGCTGCTAAAACAAATACCAGCAGTCTTTAACATCGATTTTGCTTTAAAAACGTGTGAGAATAATCCACGTTTGAAGCTTTCTAGATATGTAAGAGTAGCAGTTGCTGAAACAGGAAGGATGAAAAAACAAATTTGCTAATCCTGAAGCACACCATGGAAGGCCAATTTTGGAATTCAACCGTACTCTCAGCTCATCCCCAAACAAGACTTAATTCATTTCTTCGAGACGCTCGATATTTAGGTTTCCGGTGGTGCTGTTCACCGTTCGGTGGCCACACTTTTAAAGCGAAGTTCCCCTTTAAAAAAAAATGTTAATTATTCGGATATTGCATCTCGACGAAGCCAAGCATGGCGATCGTCCGCGTTTCGTTCCAGGATCGTCCTAAAAGCCATCAAAAAGTCAGTGACCAAACAATTCGGTTCCGCCCTGTACGGCCCGCGTTCCGCGTGCAGCTTCGTAATTCTACCAAAAGTCGAATATACGGACGTGAATAAACTCGCAGTGGCCCACACTAGATCCTACTTTTTTTATATACAGAAGTTTAGTCGTTTTGACAAAAGTTTGAAAACGAGAAAAGCATTTCTAAGAAACAGGCTGATCCGCGTTTCAAAGCGCCAGACCAGTTGACCTAGTAAGTCCGCAGAAGGTAATGAATGAGCATAACATTGCATGCAGCCTCTTATTAGAAAGAAAAAAAAGGACGTAAGAAATAATCGAATGCGGCTTACCTCGACCCGCAACTCGCAGATGCAGATTGGCGAATTAAAATAAGTTTCGTATGCGAAAATATGCGATTTTTTTTTTTTTTTTTGGTCTCTCGAAATCCTTAACGACGAAGGCTCCGTCACGGGTGCACAAACACCGATTAAAACAAAACGCGCACGACAACCGATCGCTCAATTAGCAACCAGGAACTAATCCAAATGTGGCTTTTTTTTAAACAAAATTGTATTCGCAATCCAATAAAAAACGATGAACGATCGGAGGGATGGCAAGACCTCTTCCCGCGAAAGCTCTTCGAACACTGAAATCCCGCACGAGCATCCCCGTCATTTTCTAAACCTGTTCGAAGAACGTCACGTGAGCGCAGAGGTCTGACGTCACGCTCGGTCCGGCCACCTTCGGGAGGTACGGCGCTCTCACCTGTTGCGGGGAGAATCGGTGGAGAGTTGCAATCCAGAACCGAGTCGACTTTGGTTATCCGGGACTCCTTAATTCGTATACACTTTGTTAAATATTACGTCCATGCAGCTAAACTATGAAACAAATAAATTTGCATAGGTATTTTTATGTTTGCGGATTATCCGGCAAATTTTGATTCCGAAGTTCTCCGGATGATCGATTTTCTTTATACACAATGTAGTGGTATACTGTACACGTATCTAAAAACACGCTCGTTTGTTTTAATTGCATAGCGAATAAACGTTGCTTTGTTTTAATATGTATTCATTAGGAAAGCGGACTTTGCAGAAATATTTTAATGATATTTTAATGAATGAAGCCATCCTCAAGTGGTCGGTGACATACACTGCCTGGCCATAATTCCTGAGCCCTTGCATTCATTATATAGTCATCATTAGACACCATATAATTATGTAATGGTGCATATAATTAACATAATTATGGCCTCGTCCTATGCATTAAGTATAAGGGGATAGATGCAGCGTAATTTTTGTTAAATTAAATCATGGCACCTAATGCTGTCGAGCAAAAAGGCAAACCGATTAGCGAGTCTGATCGTGGACAAGTTGTTGGTGCTCGAAAACATGGAATACCAGTAAATGACGTTGCACAATCCGTTGGCATTTCACAATCAAGTGTCAAATGAATCTGGGCAGAGTGGCAAAGTTAAGGAAAATCCCATTTTACTGTTGGAAACAGGGGTCCAAAGAAACGGCTGTCAGAAAGGGACAGTCGCAGTTTAAAGAGAATGGTGAAGAAAAACCGCCGCCTATCAACACAGCAGCTAGTGAAATTGAATAACCAGACAGGTACAAACATTAGCATACACACTATGAGACTCGAACTGCTCTATATGCAACTACGGAGTTGTGTATCCACAAGAAAGCCCCTG
>JAQGBX010000219.1:0-42580 GCA_034698745.1 Megaphyllum sjaelandicum | reverse complement strand
GTGAGGCATAAGTCTTTTAACTCGGCACTATTGCTGGCAGCAGGCGCAAGAAGACTTTACAGACTTTTGCCTCACCTTGTAGCTGCACCCGGTGTACACTTTTTGGGTGAGTCGAATTCGCCATTAGACAACAATAGTCACACAAATGTGTTGTAAAATTCACGAACTATGGTACCCCTTTCGATAGCACAGGAACCAAAACTCACCTTTTGATGATGATAAAACTTATCGATTTCGATAATAGGCATTCCCAAAAGGTGGCGAGGAAACTTTTCCCTCAAATATTTTGGCAAAGGCATGCCATCCGAAAGCCTAGGATCTGGCACTTTCACATCGTTGTTGGTCGACAGCTTAGCCGTATTTTCCTCGGACGAAGGCCTGAACATCTGGCTACTTCGCCGCCTTTTAGTCGATCCCGCAATCGCCATTTATTTTCAAGAAAAACACGTCCTTCCTCAACTCTTTTGCGAACCTAAATCGCCATTTTGTGCTCGTGACTCGTGAGGCATTGCAAACTACGCCGTGTGTTACCGCCAACTATAAACACTCGAAAATTTCGAGAAAACTTTGTCCAATTCATAAACACTTGAAAGTGCATTGTCGAATGTGTGAATAAACAAATCCGCATTGGAAATTGAATCTTGACACACATTAACACGTAGCAAGTTGGCAACAGAGTTGTCAACTATTTCGGCCTTGAATTTGTACTTAAAAAGGTTATCGAACACATCTTAAGAAATTCAATCTCAATTACACTCTCTAAACACATCAAATGAACGCCTAACTACCAATGTCTTTATCAGCTCAGGGCGACTTGGAAACAGTAAAACTGGCAGTTTTAAAATAATTGCTTGATCAAACTAATGAAAATTACTTAGAACTAATCTTACATGCTAAGTAATTTCCAGTAATTCTTACTTCCACTACATCATGCGTGAGTAAATAAATAAATTAATATTTAATTACATTGATTTTCTTTATTTCAAATATGCTGGTTAATAATATTTGCTATGAATCGACACCCAATAATTTTTAATTCCAGCACTCAACTTTCTAAATCGCATTTATCTCGAACATTTCATTCTGAAAATCCATATTTGAATTGTAATTATATACAACCAGCAAACAAATTCATAAGGACGTATCAGGGTTCCCCCAAAAATTTCATTTTCAACTTCCCTGACTTTTCCCGGTGTTAAAAAAAATTCCCTGACCAATGACAACATGAAAAATTGACATATTTTCCAAAAATATTCCAAAATTTTACTGAATAATATATTTTTTTAATTTAATAAGACAATTTTGAAAATTAACGTAGAATTTCTCTTTTTAAATTTTAAAAAATTGCGTCAACATTTTTTGAAATGAGAAAATTTTGTATTCGGAAAATGTTAAAAATTTGTGCTCGGAAAAAGTGGGAAATTTCGAAATTTTGTTCTCGGAAAACCAAGAGAATTTTGAAAATTTGAACATGGAAAACGTGGACAATTTTGTAAATTTGTACTCTGAAAACGTGGAAAATTTCGCAAATTAATACTCAGAAAACGTGGAAAATTGTGTAAATTTGTACATGGAAAACGTGGAAAATTTTGAAAATCTGTACTCCAAAAATGTGGAATTTTTTTGCAAATTTCGATCTACTCGGAAAATTGGCCCTGAGCTAACCTTGTAGAAGTATTAAATATTTATCGCCATGACTATGTTGAATTTCCCTGAAGTTTACAGGTTTTCCAGGTCTGGGGGAACCCTGGCATAGAGAATATTCTAGACTTGCGTTGCCGGTGATGACTTATTTGAAAACTGGAAAAGCTTCATTCGTACCTTTTTTTTTGAACTTGCAAGGATGATAAAAGTGAAATTATAAGAATTGCAATAAAATTGTCAATCATTTGTGACAGAAAATCAACGTTTAAATTTTTAATTAGTTGTAATAATTGATAGTCTTGTAGTTTTCGATTCAAAGCTGCAGTAAGCATCAAACGAAGAAAAATTTGTTAAAATCATTCTTGTTGCTACTGTTCGTCGCAATTCGAGGAACATATACCAATCACGAGGTCGAAGATAATATATGTAATAAAATAGTTCAGAACTGCATAGTGACTAAAAACGTTCAGTTATTGCTTTCACTTCAAAGCTATAACTGATAAATCCCAAAATTTTATTCGGGTATTTAAAATAGTAGAATTATGACAAAGAGGTTACACATTAAAAACTACATTTATCGGCACCAACATTGTTAAAAATGTGAAAATAATTTATTAAACTGGTTATTAGTGCAAAGCATCGAGCAGCATGCACTTGCATAAAATAACATACACTGGAGTACACATCAAGATATAAAAAGCCCTTGGGATGGATTGTTTCAAATAGCATTACATGCATAATGGTCGAATAAAAACGTTCCGCTGTCAGCAGCAGTGAAAGTCAGGGCTGTTCGTTTTTGCTTTGAAAATATCATCGCAAATGTTATGAGATTGTTTCGAATCTGCGGCGCCTTGCATTTCGCAGGCATTCTGCTCAGTGTAACAACTGCGGCAAACGGCCATGTATTTGTCTGCACCACCAATCACTTCCACCTAGAAAAAAATTATAAGGTTAACAAATGAGAGCAGGAACATTACTTAAATTCTCATTTTGATTTTTCATCTTAAAGCCACACTAAAATGCCACTGAGAAAGGAAAAAAAAGAACTGGCCTCGATAGAAAATCAAATTTCAGATAAAGACAAAATGGAAAAAAAATACTATGAAATAACGGACATAGGAAATTTATGTAGAAAGAAATTCTGCAAATTTATGAGGTATTTGACAAACTCCAATAGTGAAATAATGAATGTTCAAAAAATACAGTAAAGTTAGGAAGTTATTTCTATGAAATTCAAAAATTGGTAAAATAAAATAATTAAAAATACATGAAACTTAAATATTTCGAAAATATTTAAGAACTTTTAGGCACCTCAGTTTCACACCCTCTCCTCTTCGTATATGATGCTTCCTTATAGCATAACATACAAACTGCTGTTAGCTTAATGACGTTTTCTGCAAGAGGTACAAGACCCAAAATGTCACCGAAAGGCTGAAAAATACCAAAAATAAAAACACAAATAAATCTCTTTTTATCAGGTGTGTTGTTAGGCATGTATTTTATTTGCTGTTAAGTGTTTTTCCATTTCATGGACATAGCCGGTCAACAAAAGCAAACGAAAATAACAAAAAAAAAAACAATGGCGATTACTGCACCTGTCTCTGATAAGTGCCATCCAAAGCGGCCACGATCACAATTTTCCCGGAATTTGCCATCGTTTCGCAAAATTTAACAGTATCTGGAAACTGCAAATCGGCTCCAAAATAAGATACCAAGCACAGAATTTTACAGGCAAAGTAAACGTACTTTGATCGAGCAAATCGAGCAAACGTACTGTACCCAAGCATGATAACTTACAAATTGTCCTTCGTCAATTCCTATAACTGAGTATTCAGAAGCTTGCTTCATCAGGGGTAACAACTCTATGGTTGCCACAGCGGCTAACGTTTGCCTACAAAAAAAACCACCTAATTTCCAGTATTCCATCATAATTTCATTGGAGCGAAGAATCGAGCGAACTTACTGGTCATGGGTGGCCAGGCCAGTTGACTTGTAGCGGAGGTCGTTGGCATACTTGACAATGAGGCACTTGTGGTTCGCCACTTGGTATCGTTTTAAGCGGCGAATAAGTTCCGTACTGAAAAGACACGATATTTTAAAATCAATAGAAGGAAGCGTCCTGTATTTTTCAATTTATCGTGATGAGGTTTAGTTCAGTGTAATAGTGGATGGAACTTAGTTGAGTAGGCAAAGCCAGACCATGCTATAGGCCTACCTATAGGTCATGTCAATGTATACGGTTTTATCTATGAATCATAATTTTGTTTGCCAAGGATGTGGTTATTGCTCATTTTCTACTTGTACGAACATGCTGAAAACTTGATTCTTGAATCAGAGAAGGCTTAAAGCATGAACAATATTGAAAAAGAAAAATATACATGTAACTATATCATATGAAAGGCGGCCGAAACGTTGAGCCATTGAAATAAATTGCTCAGGAATCTCATTTCATATAATGATGCAAGTGACAACTAAATACCTCAAGATGACCAAAATATGACGTCATCTTTGGTCAGCTTGCTACCTGAGTAAGTACATGAGCATTTGTTTAAATGCTATTCCGATTTTACTTCTCTTTAGAGAAGTGAGAGAAATATGAAAAAAATGCTTACGTTTTCCCTGAAAACATCGGTCCAAAGATGACCTAAATCAACAAACAAATAATCAATAATTGTCAATTTAACTTTAGTTGTTTGGATTACTAGTTAGTTAAAACCACGTGGTTAAAACTCACTGAGGCCAGAACAGCAGGCACTTCAAGCCCGTGCATGCTTGCAGTTTCAGATTTTCGATTAAAAATGTACATTTAGTAGATTGGATTTACCGATTCTGTTACATGGTCATTTTAACATTCGACAGTTATTTCCTGCAGCGATCCCGTATATCGATATCATAATTCATAAATTAATTTTTTACAATGGACCTTATGTCGAGTTACGTATGGGGCTACATTACGTGATCTTTTCATCGAATCATCAACGTGTCTGGGCACTCAGCTCCGGGTGATTTTCGCCAATGGAATGAATGAAATATGTCACGTGATATATTTATACTGATATTTTTATATGATTTATAAAAGTAAAAAAGTTTTTAGAAATTTGCTTATATTAAACTTACTGTAAGTGGGATTCGATCCCGTTGCAACCATAGTCCAAAATAAAGAATGTGATAGAAATTTATGAATAGACTCGACTCATGGATGGCAGGCCCATGGGAAGGGAGCTATAGCACCCCTCTCCCCCTCCCACGGACTCGTATATTCAAGATATTTTAGATGTTCAAACATGGTGCAACAGTTCCATAATTAAATTTTAATAACACTTCACTTACAGATTTTAACGTCAATTTGCGAAATCAGAGAGATTTGCATGATTAGTGAGCAGGAAAACCAAAAAATAAAAAATGTAGTGTCATATGTATGACTTTACCTGAATTGAGCCAATGTTAGGAACGAGATATCCATCCATTGTATAATTTGAAGGCTGAATTCGAAAATTTGGCGAAAGATATGCTTGAACTTGCACAAGCAACGGAAAGAGAATCACGTAACTGCGCTCGTTTAATTCACTTAATCTGAATACATTAAATTAATTGCACAACAAACGGACCTAGAGAGAGCTGGGGCTAATGACTTGTCACCGCCTAAAAACCGCAACGGTTGTGCATTGTGCAATTTTTTTTGTTACATATCTCAAAATTTTGCGCCAAAACGCGCCGCGCTGCGGACGTTTTAGGAACTAGCAATACAGAGCTGGACAAAAATCCCACCCTCAAATACAGGGTGTGCCAGAAAGCTATTCAGCATACAGTAGAACCTTCTAAGTTGACCACCTCCGTATGTTGACCAAATTTCCATACACTGGTTGGTCACCATGCACGTTAATTTACGGGAGTTGGACCTCTATATGTTGACCACCTCCCTATGTTGACCATTTTGTTTCCGCCCTTGGGTGGTCAACTTACGGAGGTTCTACTGTAGTTTTAAATGAGCTATAGTTTTCACCTAAATGAAGACTGCAGCTTCTTTTGGTTGACAATTGAAGATTCTATATAAAGGGTTTGACGCTGTAATAATTCTTCAAAATTCTCTATACACTTTTATGGTTCGATAATTTAAAGAGAGGTGACTATGCGATGTAATTGCAAAATTTCACTCAGTTGGACAGGTTACAGTGCACAATTTGACGGTTTAAATCGCGCACAGAATAAGAATTACTAATACTTTTTAAAGCTAAAGAGAAAAAGTGTTTTCCGAATTGATGGGTTTGATGATAAAATGGATCGACAGGAAAAAGGAAATTTTAGAAATAGGCCGGTTGTCGGTGTTCCGGGTTACTCAGTTTTTACCCTCCTAACCCTTCTTGTATGTAGCGAGAGGTCAGCTTGATAACCAGAAGAGAGAAAAAAATGGAAATCAATCTCGTATAATTAAAAGCACATGCGGTCGAAGCAAATCTAAATTCTAAAGATGGGAATACACCGAGAAAACTTAAAACTTGGTTTTCGAAACTGGAATACAAGTTTCCGACACGTGGCGCCTATTATGGCTTTCCCAATTGGGAGTTTCCAGTTTCGGTTTAAATTTCCTCAGTGTGTTCCCACCTTTATGAGTTACAAAGTTTTCTAGTTCTTCGAATGATCGTATACGGTGTAAATACCGTAATTGAAAACACAAACATCAAGTTATAGTTGAAAATGGGATATTGATTTAACTCTACTGATGGATCCCAATTTTACGTTACGAGTAATCTTATCTTAAACATACTTGTACTTTAACCTTATATGAGAATCGATAGTTTCACAAGTTCATGCATACTGTATCATAAGTTTATTTATTCATATAAAGATGTCTACATGAATAACGATTTCTTAACTCGTTTTTCAATCACTATAATCTGCATCCGTTAACATTGGGTTTCGCCGAATTATTTTATTTATTTAGTTATTTTTTTTTTTTTTTTGTGCATTTGCCCCAAAGTCTTTGTCTAAGCGATTTCGTCAATCATCACGCAGTTTCGACAATTTATCTCAGTGTAGAAACGAAATTCCCTTCAAAGCTTATCTCGATAAGTTTACGTTTTCTCTAAGTGATGTTATGTAATCTGGAGCGTGGAAAGGATGTTAGCTCGATATGAAATGTTGACAAATATTTAAACAAATCTTCACCCTGCGCCACTTTTCGGCTTACACTTGATCTGTTTTTTCGAATTGTAGAACCACGCCCGGCTTTCTCAAGATCAAGGTGAACTTTTCGCAATCGGAAGATAGTGAATCTAGGAAATACATGAATTCATGTACCCTAGTTTTATCAGTAAACGCGCTCGTACGAAATGCAACGTAGTGGATAGTTTTTTTTTTTCTTTTCATATTTTTTTTTAAAATCCAGATTGTTGTATACAAGTACAAAACTTTCAATTTGAAATGGTTAATTCGTATGCAATTTAAATGTACAACAACATGCACGTGCACTATGTATAACCACACTGATAAAACTACAGCCATTGATAAAAGTATCCAAATTTGGGTTGAACTTGCTACTGAGGATATGCCCCTCCCTTGGCGGGAAATTGATCGATCTTCCCAGAAAATTCTATTCGGCGAATTTACATAAAAAAAATGATTAATATGCAATGTCGGCTGGACTGTTTTGTGGGCGGGGCAACGAGATGAATCACGCGAGGCTGGCAACCAATAAAATCTCCCATTTCAAGCTGTCATTTGATAAACGTACAAGCAATTCGTGCATCACAATGTATGCATCCACATCAAAGTACCATAAATGCAAATTCGACGCATTTGTCCATCACTGCCACCGATTGGCGCTGCGCGATGGCAATGATGCACACAATGTATGGATTCGGCATACGCGGCATACTGAATGTACTGCGTACACGTGAAATTTTACAGAATAAACCATTGCAATTATCGGACATGCTTTAGCGAACAAGTTTTATTAGAATAATTTACCATATTTTCACAAATAGTATAGACGTTCATATATTTATTAGATGCTCGAGGTTTATTAGAAAATGGAGCTTATTTGCAATTGAATGCTAAATCTCTATTTATAACGCTATACCGATGCGAATGGCAGTGCATAGAATCGAACATAGATGGCGCTACACATTTATGACGAGATTGTGAGGAATGAATTTGATATCAAATACCGTACTAAGAAACTCCACGAATTGGAGAAAAGTGGAAATAGAAAGGTTCTCATCTCAAGATGATGATCGCCATCAATTTAACCCCCCTCGGTATCTCGTCTCTTTTCGAAAAACACGGAATTTCACATGTTATACAGGTTTGACAAATTTCTAGAGCCTTTTCCCCCCCAGGTGTAGATCCTTCCGCTGGGTCGTGAGAGGGGTGAATAACACGATCAAACCCCCTGCACGGATCATCCGTAGTTACGTATATATAGCCTGTCATTAAGAATAAACTTTCTCATGTTCAAAACTTTAATGCTGTTCGTTGAAGCAGCATGGGGCTTAATGCGAATTGCTACGCCATGGAAAAAGTCGTGTAGGGTACACAGATTTCTTTTCGTGCGCAATTAGCGAGTTGGTAACAATTTAACTTTGTGTCTAATTATTTCAAAGGACACGAAAGTCGTTTTTCGCTCGTTCGATGTGCGCCTAGCGGCTGTTTCGACGAAATCTTGCGCATTATTTCTCTGAAGGGTTTTTTTTTGTCTCTGTAATTAATTTTCCTTTTTTTTTTCTTGCTATCGAATGATTACGACGCTTCGGCGTCACGCAGACTGGTTTTTTGGATGCAGGAAAGCCCTCGAAGGGGAATGACTCACAGCCGGAAAATAAGCAATGTCGCAAAAGTTGGAGCGTCCCATTGTGTACACTCTGCGTGTCGCGTAAGAAGTGAAACATGTAACATTTCTTCAAATTCATGACGGCAAAGATCTGCCACCGAATAATTGCTACGTGATTATTAAAACTGTATTTTCAAGCTTGAAGTTTCAAGCTTGAAGGCTCCTGCTTGAAATGACGGGCAGATTAAAAAGGTCAATTGACATTTTAACAGGTTCATGCAAATCAAATTAATGACAATCTTTTTTTTTGTGAAAAAAATCTCCTCAATGTCGCATACAGTATGTTTAAAATCGTAATTGATGGTTATCAGATTTTTTCACAAAAAAAAAGGTCCCGTTTTACAATTGTCGGTAATTTGATTTGCATGAACCCGATTAAAATGTCAATTGGCCGTTTTAATCTGCCCGACATTTCAAGCAGGAGCTTTCGAGCTTGAAAATACAATTTTAATAATCATATAGAAATTATTCGGTGGAAGATCTTTGTCTAATGAATTTGAAGAAATGTTATGGCGAAAGGATCCTTTTGCATGGTAATTTTGGTGATTTTTGGTTTGATAATTGATACGAATTCCGGCAAATGAATTTTGTCGTGGATTCATGGAATTAATCCGTATATATTATAAACATTTCTGCTGCAATTTGATCTGTTGAACGGCAAAGATCTGCCACCGAATAATTGCTACGTGATTGTTCGTGCTTGAAATGACGGGCAGATTAAAGCGGTCAATTGACATTTTAACAGGTTCATGCAAATCAAATTAATGACAATCTTTTTTTTTCTTGTGAAAAAAATCTCCTCAATGTCGTATATGTTTAAAATCGTAATTGATGGTTAGGAGATTTTCTCACAAAAAAAGGTCCCGTTTTACAATTGTCGGTAATTTGATTTGCATGAACCCGATTAAAATGTCAATTGACCGTTTTAATCTGCCCGACATTTCAAGCACGAGCTTTCAAACTTGAAAATACAATTTTAATAATCATATACTTGTAGAAATTATTCGGTGGAAGATCTTTGTCTAATGAATTTGAAGAAATGTTATGGCGAAAGAATCCTTTTGCATGGTAGTTTTGGTAATTTTTGGTTTGATAATTGATACGAATTCCGGCAAATGAATTTTGTCGTGGATTCATGGAATTAATCCGTATATTATAAACATTTCTGCTGCCATTTGATCTGTTGGACGGGATTAACAACGAGAAAAAACCATTGAGACAACGCGTGGGAAAATTCCGAGTACATGTAGTTGCCTAGAATTCGAAATTGGCAGCCATCTTTGGAGGTTCAACTTGAAAATATAACAGTGATAGTCTGGTAAACTATCGATCTTAAATACAATTATTGTACCGAAGATAGTGTTCGGTGATCAAAGATACATGTAATTAACTCATCAAAAGTTGTTCTTACAATTTAATAAAACAATCTCATGTTCGCAGCACTTACTATCCTGTGAAGTGCACGTCTCGATCTCAACAGAGGCTGAGAGAAATTCTGAAAAAGTTAGGCACAACTTATTTTTGCCATCGTGATGCCCACCTGATGTTTAAGGTGTTATTCCAGGTTCGCACTTCACTCCTTGCCCTGTATACGGAGACAGTTTTAGTCCCGTTAAGAAGGCGCAACTCGTTGGGTGTCAATTATTGGACGGTTACCACTTTTTGTCGGAGGAATGTTTAATTGCGTCTGTGGGAGCATTCCCCCCATCCTGGCTTTTTTCTCGTTTATTGGTTTTTAAACGATCTTTGAATTAGTTTATCGTGGCGGCCGCTGGCCTACCCCATAAATTTTCATAATCGGTTCATTAAATGGGTGGAGAGGGAGCTGGTGGGAGCCACTTGACCCCGATGCTTCACTACAGGAGTGGAGAAAGAAAGAGGGGCGCGGCTGCGACGTGTCCAAAAAAAATGGAAGGTTGCGCGGGGTCGACTTTGCGGAAGATGCTTTTTGGTTATCATCGCGCCTCAAGAGGGCATCTTGACTTCGGGGACACCTCTGTATAATGAGAATTCGCCAATGCTGCAATTTCCCTTTATTTATGGGACTGCAAAGTCGGGCTAAATTAATAGAATCTGTAAGAAAGACGTGGGCTGGTTCGCGTTCTCCGTCCGGGCACGGCGCTCATAAATTTCAAAATATTTATCGAAATGAAAAGTGGGACGCCCCCGTGCCCGGGGTGCGATGGGGCATCCCGCGCTGCGCTGAAAACCCCTGGCGGTCAGTCGATGCAATTGATCGCTTTATCGCCGTGTCGAACATCGTAGGGGAGGCGAAAACTGGCAATTTTTTTTTGGCTAATGACAGTTTAATTTCTTTCATAAGGGGCACCCCTCCGTGCCCTTAGCCCCCTCGGGGAGGTCCCAAAGACGGCCCGAGATGGGGACTGGTGTTACGTGCGTTGTGTGCTTTGGGCTTCAGAAACCCAATTACACTATTTCGCTTTGTATTAACTTAAAAGAACAGTAATAGGAAACTTTCTTGAATACGATAAGTTGTGCGGGGTCCCCCAAACCTGGAAAAGTCAGAGAACTTGAAAATGTGTGGTAAAGTAGGGAAGAATGGCTTATTTTGAAAAAGTCAAGGGTCCATTTTCCGTGTACAGATTTGCAAAATTCTGCACGTTCTCCGAGTACAAATTTGCTAAATTCTCTACATTTTCCGAGAACAAAATTCAAAATTTTATCGCGTATTCAGAGTACAAATTTGTACAATTTTCCACGTTTTCCCACGTTTTCCGAGTAGGCCTGCATATTTTTTTCTTAAATTTTAACATTTTTTTATGTTAGCTTTCAAAATTGTCATTGGTAAATTTTGCAAAGTATATGTAAATTTTTAACATTGTCATTGGTCAGGGAAATTTTTTAAAATTTGGAATAGTCAGGGAAGTTGAAAAGGAAATTTCTGGGTAACCCTGTTGTGTGCAACTCAATAAATTTGATTGATTCAAAATGAAAATAATAATCTTGTGTTGTAGTTTGGATATCTCTCGATGATATATTATCTGCAAAATGTTTCATTGGAAGCCTCCATTTTGCGCTAGTTAAATGTACGTTTTAAACAAAATGGATGTTGTAGATAGATGCATAGAATGTTGTGGGAAATTTGGAAAAAAGAAGCCCAATTTTGTTTGCAAACTGCTTTTGTCATTTCTATGCAAATGCCACACAGCCCCCTTTCTCCTGTCCTGTGTGCCAGAAAGTCTGTCCTTGCATGTTTATTAATTTAAAAAATAAAACCCATCTTTATCAATTGTTGCGAAATAAGTTTAAAAACACAAAAAGTTACAAATATTGAACAACTAAGGCGAAGTTGATAAAATACATCCGGAAATAAATATTTACTCATATTAAAACCACAATCTTTTTGAAGGCTTCCAAAAATGTGGGGAAAAGATAACTATTAAAAGGCAAAAACTAGTTTAACATTTCTGTGCACGCAATGCAATGATCATAAAACAACGAAATAAAAGTCCCACCTGGAAGCTATTCGATATTTAAAATTAGTCATTTTTTTTCTTCCAAATTTTTTACGAATAGCTGCTGTTTACGGTTTCGAGGGGAGCTTCCATTTCCTTTTACCACTTTTTCAGTAACGTCTTGAAACGCAGTAAAATCACGTCTTACGTCACAACATCGCCCTGAATCAACATTTTCAGTTTTATAAAAAGAAATGCACGATGTTATTCCTGGAGTTTTATGAAACGTAAACGCCGTTCAATGCGAAGCAGTACCGCTGTCATTACCTTTTTTATAATTAACTTTTAAGAATCCCATATACGGAAATGGAGAACAAGTGCAGTGTGTAAGTAGGCCATATATTCCACAGCAGTGATAGACAACCCCTCGCTAGGTGGCGTGTCAGCTATTCTGCATGTTATATTTCTCGATCAAAATGCTTTCCCGCCAATTTCCTTTTAAATTAGCCAGGCACACATATATGCATGGTAGGCTCGTTAGAAAATTTATCTAAAGAATTTCGCCATAAGTGACCATATGGTTGTTCGTGCTCCTTATTTTGCTCCTTTATCTACAGTATATCTAACGGTATGGTATATAATTATGCTTCATGACGCGTGTACGTGGATTACTTCAATATCCTGAGCACTCGAGGCCGGATTTGGTTTTAGCCTAAGAAAAAAAAAAATGCAAAGTTTGGCAATTTCGTGCACGTACAGAAACTATCGTTGGTTGCATGGCTGTAAACAAACCTTTGGCAAAAACATGTGCCAAAAATGCATCGATAGACAAATTGCAGTGTCCGAACAAGTTTCACTGCTCGATGGGTCGCTTTGCTTTTAATTTTCGTGCCTTTTTTTGCGTTATTAAGCCAAGGACGTAATGAGGCAAATTTTTAATACCGCAATTGACTGTCATAAAAGGATTTTTATATACTCTGTAATACCCCCTTCGGAAAATTACGACCAATCCACGTTCGACTCTTAGACGTCCATAAAATCTGAGTGCTAAAAACGTCAATCTGTGCCTTTGGCTCAAGAACCATTGCATTAGACGAAATGTGATTTGTAATTTGTTGAGTAATTGTGTCCAACTCGGATCCGACGAGTACTAAGGACATTCTACAGGGTGTTCATAGTCGAAAGTGGCTTGTGTGCAATGGGATTCCTATACATTGCGAAGCTCTGCAGATAGGAGGCGCTGAAATCTAATTGCAAATCACATGATACCAAAATTTCAAACAACTTGAATATATCGAGCCGTTTAATTTTGGATCCGATTGGACACTCCAAGGATTCTGTTCCATGGCAAAGCCAGTTTCACGAGACACTGTTAGCTCTTTGGATGGGCGAGAACAGTTGCGGCAGCAACTGCAGCTACACCAGGTAATTGCTGCATCATTGCATACACGTCCATTTCAGAGAACAAGATCCTGCTACGCACTTTCGTGCTCATTAGCTGATTTTGGAGTCCTCCTTTGGAAAGAATATATGCAATCTAATCGAACACCAAAGTTATACCAACAAGTTTTGTCCTCAATGACATTGAGTGCAGAAGCGACATTGGTTTTAGCAGTTTTCATAAATCGGCTGACGGCATGTTTCCATCCTACGAAAACATCGACATCATGACAGCCCAGGCGGTTATTTAATGTATAGCCATTGCAAATTCTTGAGAATCTAAAGTTAATAACAGCTATGACCGTTTGGAGTACATGTACTTTATGTATGGCAGTGGCGAGTTTTACTATAAGGTGCTACAGTATCTTCCACCACTCTTGCAAAGTCCTTGTGTACCGAATTGTACAAACTCTTATCTCTGATGTGCCATTCTGTATGCTTCTACTGTACGCCTGCCCGATGCAATCGTTTTCGACTATACAAGTTGTACATGGTTTAGTGAACGTAGACATGGTTACAGCGCTGCCACACCCTTGAGGTAGATGGCGACCCTTGATAGGATCATGCCGCCTGTCGCTTTATGGGTCCGCACCGTCCAGTGTTTAGGGAGCATCTAAAGTTCATCTGATTAGAAGCTTTCGCGGGACGATGGGCTCTGTTCGGTTATAAAAAGCTGCATTATAGAAGGTGAGGCATGAGTTTTGATGTCCCGAATATGTTAAACGCAATTACTAATAGATGGAATAGGACGATAGGTTATAGGAAAATGGTCCAGCAAAGGCAATAGTCTTTATGACTGTGACCTTCAACTTGATTTCAAGGTACATAATGGCGCGATGCGAAAGATATTTTATTGTCGCCATAGCTCAGGAACCACAAATTTCGTGCACAAACTGTCAATGGTGCGTGTAGGAGTTGCCGCAGGAGGTTAAATTACCTTAGAAATCAATTTAAGAGCTATTCGTGCTCATCTGCAGATCTCTTAGCATTAATGGCAAAAAAAATTGTTTAGTATGCAATGTTAAACTTTTCAGTTATTTCGTAACATGCAGTACGGGTATATTGTACATGTGCCTCAAGTAGATTTTCTTTTTTCGTAATGAAACTATCTGCAATAGGCTGGGCTTCACCGTATCCCCAGCCCCAATTTCTTCAGAACACAATTAAACCTGCATTTTTGAGTAACAAAAAAGGTTCAGGACCATTTTCTGTTGTGAAACGTCAGTATAGCCTCACTAAAATCTAACGTCTACGCTTAACGGCTTATACGTAAAGATGAGGTGCTTCTGAAATGTAGCAAAAACGACTCGAAAAAAAATAGAAAAAATGACGTCATGTTGGTTGAAAGTCATGGTTCATTCGTTATTTTGCTTGATGTAATGTAGCTGATGCTCAGCATGCTCTACAAAACAAAGATATATTCAAGCGGATTATTGCGTTTCTAAGAACTTGTTTCATTACCCCCCTAAATAACGAACCCTATGGCAGATGGGATGGGTGATGCATTAGCATTGATGTTCTGTTTCTCCCCTAAACTGCCCTTAAGGGATCATGCCTAAACCAGATAATGAGTGATGGGAACTGGGATTTTTGTTTGCGTTGAAAATCTTTTAAAAATTATCTGTTTTCGTTTCCTGGTGCTAAATGCAGATGTTCAAAACGTCAAAAAGGTGCACACACTCCATCTATAAAGATAAGGCTGTATATCGCCACCGTGCTGCAAGCCTCTAGTAAAAATACTTTGCTCTTAAGCATTATCTCTGTTTTGTAAGAAAGAGTCCGACTTAAGAGGATAATAAGACCAAATTGACTTTTTTTTTTTACCAAAGTTTATTTTCACAAAAAACGCTCTCAACTGTTACTTGCGAACATTGTTTTAACTTGTGTGTGATGACATTGTTTTACAACGCTTCATGTTGTAAACGTTTAAGAAGTTTCGTTGTTATCAAGCATTCAATAAACCACAAATTTTAATGTGTAGGTATACTGTACGTGTAGTATTTTAGTGTTGTAAATAAAAATTCTGTTCTAAAGTGAGACTATTAAAGTCATTCATATAATGTATGAAGAAGATTGAACTGTACATACTGTTGCCTATTTCAAAAACTCACAGATTTTCCTCATATTTTCTAAAAAAAAATGTACATTTAAGTTTAAATTTTGGTTCTGTCCATAATTAGTTAGCTCAATCGTAGAGTTACATGTATATTTTTGATTAGTTTTTTTATTTATACCCGGATCTAATTCCGTTAATTTTACTAGAAATTTGACCTCTTGAACGGTCTGACCTTATACGACCTTTAGAATTTTTCCCAAATTGTCGCGATTAAATCCTTTTTAATTATGGTTTATTTCACACTAAATCCTAGCTTGATTATCGATTCCTACATGTGCCAATGTATACAAATGTAAGCCGCTTATGAATTGGACTTGCGAAGATTCGTTTAATTTGTTTTTAATGTTTTCTTTAGATAAGTCTATGAATAATTGCATAATCTTAAAACTTTTTTGGGGTCAGGTTTTATTCGGTCAAAAGTCGCTTTTTAAGAGCACGCGATCAAGGGTATGAGGGTTTGTTCAAGATATGCATGTACATGTACCCTGTACATAAACAGTGTGTACATGTTCACGTTTTAATTTATTTAAAGTAACATTGTATAAAATATGCATGCATGTTTGTATGTCATGCAAAATTTTTTTGGGGCTTTTAGTTCGAGATTTCACTTCCTGCTTTAGAAATCACCATTCTGATGTGCGTGGTCGTATACAATTTATCATCTCCTATATTATGCAGCTTTTCCCATGAAAATAAATAAAAGTATACTACTTTGGAGTGAAAGAGATGATCTACGAAGTTAGTTTTCCATGGTTTTGAAGATGCCGCGGCATGTCAAGTGAGCTAGAAGCTACAAACAGCTGTCTTTGAATCGGTATTCCATGTAAACATTAAAATATTAAATGTTTACCATGCACATATATTTTCATATTTTGATGCACTAATGGTGCTTGTTGTTGAAAGATTTCGGCCTCTAGCTGAAAGACGGAAACCGAAATAGCAATCCACTGGTGAGATTCTACAACAATTTTAATTTTTCAACATGAGCGGTCAGAATCACATCCTCAGGATTTTCTAATCCGTACCGTTTGTCCTAAACTTCCTATTCAAACCTTAGCTTTTTAAAACCTCCATACGTGATGGAATGTTAGAACATGCTTGTTATATTAGCACCCATGCACCTCACCCTCTGATCTGTCATTGCAGTTGAAGATAATGAAGAGTGAAATTGATGCTTTTTCAGAAAGGGATTGACATGCCGCAGAACTTGGCAAACAATGGATGTAGGAGATATTGGTTTCATGATCACTATGTCAACGGCCAGACATTGTCCTGAATAAGGAAATGTGAATTTTCCTGGAGAGAGGAACCTATAACCCCTCTTTTGATGACGTGACGCTCAGGGTTTGCATCCAAGAAACGTAGTTCTGGGGTATATCCATGTTCTGTAACTGGATAGTTTGTGAGTAACCTAGTTTTGGAAATTGCGTGTTGTAGCTTCCCTGCAGAGATTAGTTTTTCTTGCATACCACTAAACGCTCCTATTATCAGGGGTGGAGCTCGCTGAGAACTTCAATTTGCACAAGGTCCGCTGATGCTTCCCATCTGATGAGCCGGTACGCTCAATGAAGCATCAGTGGCCAATCAAGATGAAAGAGCCCATGCATGGCTGTACGATCATAGAAGGAAAGCAGCTTTGCGTAAAAGTCACATGGTATAGCAGAATTCAAATTCATTCAGAGATTTCCGGATAACAATCGATGTTTAAAGGGTTTAGACGATGGTAGAATCATTCGAGCTAAAATGTTTTTATATCAATCTAATTTAGCAAATAGCAATCACGAATGATGTGGGGGTTCATACCAGGTATTATTCACATTGGAATGTTACTAATCATTTCCTACAGGTCATTGGGTACGTTCACGTTAAAGCTTATTCCAGTCGCTGGCCAACCAGTGTCGATTAATTGTATTGCAGAGCTTGCCACTAAGCAACACTAGTTGGAAAAAGACTGGAATAAGCTTCAACGTGAACGTACCCATTGTAATACCCAGGTTTTGAAATTAAGCCGGTAAAGGAAACCTTCTAAAATGGACGTATATTATCGCATTCTTAAGGACGTATTTATACATGCGTTGAAAACTGTTTAGCCCCTATAGTGTGAAATTCAGCACCCGCTAAACAGATTTTCTTTCCTGAATCCCCATTTCGTCTTCGACGTTGGCGCTTTTCGCATAAATCTCCGAGAAAATTCCGTTAGATCTATTTTGATATATAGACGATGTTTTGATTTGAAAGTTCACTCAACTCTGCAACCAGCGAAAGTGAGACGCGTTTTCTGGCGCTATATATATACACGTAATAGGCAATGTTTGTATGTATTCTTCTGGTTTTTTTTTTCTTCCATAGTTTCATGCACTTTTCCATTGTCGCCCTCATTTTAATATAAAATGACCGATCACGTCTTCCGTATCCGCCCCGGCGTTCAAATGTCAAGTTGCAAATATGAAACAGTTGTTTAATGCGTATCTACATAAGTATAGCCAACGTAAAATTTGACAAGGGCGTCGTATAAGTGGATTAAACAAATATAGCTCATCGGCAATTCATAACGGTTATAATTGTACGCATCGGATTAACGCTAAGCGATGGGATTGCTGCAAATCTATTTTAGCCGAATTCGAGCGACAGCTGGCGCCATCTGATGTGCGTGGCTCCCTAATCCGTACGTGACGGTAAGACCAGCCACCGCGGTTTTTTGACAAATTGAAATAAATAAACTAGGAAAAATAACTTCGCGGTTGGTGGCAAATGGTAGATGAAAACGAAAAAAAGTCCCCAGTGATGAACTCTTACTGGTTTTTGGCACGTTAGATCAAAAGACTGTCAATGACACGAGGTCCCATGCTGCAAGTTGCTTTCTGTTAATGTTTAAGTTTTCTCGCAGATGCGTAGTTTTGAAGGCTTGAAGCTGTGAATTTCCCTCGTAAAACTACGTAAATTCTGTTGTACTTCATATAATCCCAGCGCCATCTATGTTGAGCTCTAGCTGCGCAACAGGGTAGGTTACAATAAAGTGAAAAGGAGTGAACCTATCTTATGTTATGGACATCGCCAAGCTTTCACAATGAGCTGATTATGGGTAAAAATAGTTTTGTATCGCCGTCTTTGGAATTTATACGAACTCTAAAAAAAAGTCCTGAAAATTGTCACTTCGATTTTTTTGTGTGTGTAAGTTTTACGAGATTTCTAAACCTGAATCGGAAAGATCATGTATCGGAAAGTACATGTACTGTACATGCTGCATATGTAGTTCAACTTGAATCGTACGTTTTATTGCTTTATTAAATTTTTGAAACTTATTCTGCAGGATTTACACGTATACTAGTATTGTACTTGTTTCTTTTAAAAATAATGTTAAGTTCAGGTGGTCACTTGAGAAGGTGATGATATTTTAAAAGTTGGCCTTCGAAATTATGGATTATAGACGCATCTTTCTCTTTGGGGACTCTCATAAAAAAGTTCATATTGCGAGAATATCCCATACCTCGATAAAATTATGCTTTTGTGGCACATGATGAAAACACATGTATAACTGTCTACTCACACTACAGTGTATTTGGAATTTTTTCTCTGCTTTTTCAAAGTTTTTATTTAATTCTTGTACAGAGCTTTTTTTGGGAGAAACCCTGGCCTATGGCATGATACGTGACGTCACTTCCTCCGCTGAAGTTAATACGGGCATTTAATTTTTTAGTCATAGAAGCCAGCTTTAAAACTGCGTGTTCATGTGAAATAATTAACGATGCTCACTTAATTGTTTCCTCACATTTGTATTCTTGACATTTGCATGAAAAAATCTAAGTAATGGCAATTTGTTCGTTGGCAGCAGACGTGAAAAGCTGGGAAAATGTAATGCGCGAATGAGAGACAAAATTACATTCCAAGGAAAAAAAACGTCTGCAATAGGAGCTTCGAAGGAACAATACTGTACTGTATATTTAGCAGTCGCCAGGTGGCGCGAGATTCAGTATAGGTCTTTTGAGTAAAGCGCTCGAGCAAGTAGGTTCCTCTTAATTGGGGCCCATATTAATTACCAATTAGTACATAGCGTGCCCCTTTAGTGGAAATTTGATACCAGTTACTCGGAGGATCCTCAGTGGCTAGGGGAATTTCGAGAAATTGGATGGCGGTGACCATTTTATCGTAAAACGAGTGTTCCAGAACGAAATTCTGGCATATTCAGAGAACAAGTCGCTTTCAAACATTTTTTTCTGTTACTGTATATGTCTTATAAGCTGCAGAGTGGTTGGCCGTTGGTGGGAACTTTTCAACTTTTAAGAATTATTTCTGGATCGAAGCTTAGATTTTTTCTTAGTTCTTCTTTTTCATCATACATTTCCCACATCTGCATTGGCGGTGGCCATGCTGAACTTTTCAACCACTGCAGGGTGGTCCGAATGCAAATGTAAAATGTTGATTGAGATTTAAGGGGATGCGAGGAATAGCCGATAACAAAATATACAAGCGATATTGGTTGGGAAAAAAGACATTCGCGAGTCGCAAAAAATGTTTTCATAATGGAATTGAAATCAGTCTTGAATTAATGGTATATTTGCAGTCAAAGACGCGCCGCCATTTTTTTTTTGTTTAATGCTAATCGACCGCAATATTTATATGACACGAAACGCGACTTTTTTCGTGTTTTTCTAATGCATGGGACGTCCGGGAAATCGAGTTCAATGATTTGCGTGTCATGCATGGATACCAGTTCCGAAAATTTCTAAATTACGCGATAAATTTAGCTCGATCTATTACCCTGTAGCAACTAGCGTGACATAAGTTTTTGTTACATTAAATGCAGCGCAATAAAATTCAGCGAATTTTCACGCGTTCTATCAGGTAAGATTTCCGAGAATAAAATCCCAAGTCGATCGTAGACATTTTTGAATACCCTTGCACATTGTGAGACTGCGTTAAAAGTCGTCGACCTCATTAACTTTTTGATAATTGATAATTTAAGTATATCACCAAGTAATATGACAAACGTTATTTCTAATGCACAAAGTACCTACATGTATACAAATGTATTCGGTGCACCTCATAGTGACCTTACTGCAATGCGAATTGCATAAATTTTGCCAGAATGTTTTTGTTTTGTTTGTTCTTTGCACGACTTGATGTTAACGTATCACGACAATGTAAGTTGCCATTTTCGTTTCTGGCACCACTGCATGGCATCATCAACAATCATCCGTGATAGCGTGCATGAATAATGAATGTTTTCTGGAAACATGGTTAGATGCGAACTGTGCTATACGAACTAGCTTTAACCTTCATTTGCGCTAGACATGTCGAAATTAACTTGGGTTAACGGCATGCTTCGCTCTCGAGTCAAGTTTAGTTATAGCATGCTGTCAAAGCAAATTCAGCGAAGCCTCTGCGAGCACTGGCCTCAATGTTTTTTAAATCCATCTAATTTGTAATATGTGTTCGCTCGACTTGTGCTAGGAACGACAGTTTAGGGATGAAGTACTCGCGCCGAAAATTTCAACTTAGCACTTACAGTAACTATTTTTGCAGCACTGTTAGTCTTTAGTGAGGAGGCTCACGAACTTTGGAATTTATGGACGACCCCAAAACTGAATCGGTTAATCATAATCAGGTAGAACTAACTACCTGATTATGATTAATTAAGAGGTGTGTGTACGTGATGGTCCGAGATGGCACGCACCATTCGTTATATCCGATGTCATAAGAAAATTCGTTATGCTGTGTTCGGCCATAACAAAACGTGAAGATTACAAAGCAAGCTTAATTACCTTCTGGGTAATTTTAAAACCGGTTGTCATTAAAATAGGCATTAAATATTAACATTGCATGATTTACATGTATTTGTTACCTAAAATAATTTCGAGTAAGAAATCGTTGAAATTTCACACTTATTTAGACCAACCTCAACACAGTCATCGTAAAACAATTCTTATGTCAACTTCATCTGCGACCTCTTGGATCTTTTTATTTTTACTGACATAATGTAGGTAAATTTTAGAACTCCTACTAGGTTTTTAATGACAAAGAGAATTAAAATTCTTTGCGTGAAAATAAGATAACAGTAGGTTATAGGATTGATTATACATAACTCTGCAAAACTGCCTCCCATCCCCCCCTTCCTTTCCTCCAAGTATTGTATCTAATTAGTTTAGTATACTTATTTCCGATAATTGTTTGAAACTTCCTCATTGCCTTTACCACAATGGTGTAAAAAAAAACCTCGTGGATTTAATGGCATCAGAAAATTAAGTAACGCGTAGGCTCTATATTGGGGGAGGTGTTATTGGCTGCACTTAAAACTACAGTACACAGTATGTAGCTAATTAATATGCGGACGTGCGGCTTCTTGACAGTTGTGAGACTAAACATGTATGCAGTCATTGACCTTAATAATATAAAAAAGTTATTTAAAGCCTTATGAATGAGAGTAATATTGCCCAAAGCCAACTGACCTGGCAGATATCTTCTAATGGTGCAATAAAGAATTCGTTAATGTGTTATCAACGTTAACATTTGGGCGCGTGCTTTATAGCTAGCCATTGTGCATGAACGTGCACGGGATTTGTTTGCTTAATTTGTATGATAAATCACTTTCAGCGGACAAACTAACGATGACGCGTTTTGATTTTAATGAAACTAGCCGAACACAAACAGGGCATCATCCTTGATCCTGGATGCCAAGCTGGGTGTGCCGAAACAGTTTGCAATGTCAGTTTCTTGTGTTGTCCACGAACTAAATGTAACTGAACTTGAGGAACTGTCCAAATGAAGATGTCAATTAGCACATACCTTGTCGATTGTTGCAATTAAAATATGAACTACTGTACATGTACACGTCCTGCAGCATTATAATGCAACGTTCATGAGTTGTAGGAAATATAATGTATATGTTACACGTTATTATAATTTAATATGAATTTGCTGCATGCATTATGTAATGCAAGTTTAAAGTACTCGTATTTAAAAATGTTGTAATTGTGATGGATTTGCTGCATTTCAGAGGTGTGACAATCGCATGAATGTGTTATTTTCCATTCATTTCCATTCGTGATTAAAGATGCATAGCATAATCTCTATTCGGTTCAGATTCCGATTCGAATATACGAGCGAGCATGTACTGTACATGTACAGCATACATGTTACGAATTTAATAATTATTACACTGGATATATTTAACATGAGACATTCTTTTCAAATTAACATAATTTCGAAGATGTTGGTGTTGATGTTGTATGCTTGTTTGGTCGATCTAATGTAGATATTTTATCCATTTATCTTATAGGTTACAGTATATACAGTAAAATGCATATGAAACAGGCAAATAGATTTTGTTAAATATCGAATTTTTCAGGTGTACAGTTTTTGTCAGCTTTTCTCAGGATGAGCTCTTTATGATAATTTGACTAATTTAATAGAATTTCTTTAAAACTTTGTTACTGGTTATTTAGCTAAGAAAAATACTTTATAGCAAATTGAATATAGCAAACTTAATTTTTCGTTATTTCTAATTAAACACATACAACATAATTATTTTCTTTCTGCGAAACTAACTCGGACTTAACTGGAATTTTGGCAATGTTAATTTCTGGATTGTTTGGTTGCCATATTCGTTCCTCGTGGAATGCGTATGCAGCGGTTTTTCATTTCTCGTTCGGATAGACTCGAGCTGGTTCGCAGTTATTTGAAATTTTAATGCCTTAATTAAATTCTTTATGACCCTCAGATTGATTTTTTTATCTCTGTTAGGGAGGGGGTTGACTTAATCGAGGTAGTAACACGCTGTATAAATTCCTCGGTAGTTCAAATTAGGAAAATTTTAACTATGTGCCAGGACCACCAAAATGTGCCTGTTTGATTCACACCATGATATAATGACGGAAACGCTTATGAACGTGAGCATTCTGCAAACGGAAATGCACAAGCAACATCAAGCAGAAAACTCGTGTTTCTGCCTATTTAGTGTGAATCATTTTTTTATGCCGGTATATTTGCATGCAGTTTTCTGCTACATTGATATTAAAGTTTTCTTTTCTGTTTTGAAGGAATCGATGTAACTTTTCAACGCTTTTTTTTAATTTTGTTCCGTTAAAAACAATGGGTGCGTTTACGTTGAACTTGTTACCAGTCGCTTTTCAAGTGACTGGTAACAAGCTCAACGTAAACCCACCCTATACAGTAGGTGCATGCCTAAAGTTTATTTTATGACAATCGTCTCTTAGCCGGACCAGTAAGCGTAAAATTGGATTGGCCTTTGTGCTCTGGGCATATTTTTGAACGTGCTGAAAACCTCTAAGGTTGTTCTATACCGTAAGATTATTAACGCGCTTGTAATACGGGGCGTTGTAGAAGGTGTTGCGATTTTCAATAGTGGTGGAAGTGATATTGACTGCATGCAGACCCCATGCCAGGTTTAACAATGGGATGCTTACTCAGAATTGATTATGTCTCGGCCATTCCAATCTTTTTTCAATCATCCGTACCAATGACAATGGTTCGTTTATTAAGAATATGCGTATATCTTTTGGCCTCTTGGGCCTGCATGCCATTTTGTTTTTCCTTCTTCGCAATGTTCCCTGCGTGCACCCTTACTGCTAACTCAGTAACCTTCAATTCTATTTCCTGATAAAGCTAAATGTCTATTTGTGCTGGTGATCCTTGATGGAAGAAGCTGTGCATGATGATAATGTGCCGGTGTTTGTCGCTGCTTTTTTTGCCGTGCTATTGTTATGTCCTCCCACGCATTTCAAACTCTCATTCATTTGATTTTTGGCATCCATCTTGATAGGAGTTCCATCTCGTATACAGGGAGTGGGTGTATTTACATATGCCAAAACAGCTGCCCAAGTTTTCATGAATGAGTTTTGCTTATTATTTTTCTTCAGCTTTTACTTATCGTTAAGTTCTCACTTCCGACACGTTGGAACTACACGGTACCTGAAGAGACGCATGACTGGGACTCTAGAAATTTCTTTGACGTTCTAAAGAGCAGGAAATAAAATGACAGTGTTGTCAGACTATATAACCCAAACGACCAGGTACATGAAAATTCGAATTAAAAACACGACTTGGTTAAGTATTCTCTGAAGTCATGGCAGTCAAAACGCATTTGATGTGGAACACGTGTACTCTTGAAACGTGTGGAAGCATGCAGTAGGGGTACTCAGAAAGACGTTTTACGAATGACACTTCTGACAATCATCACGTGCACAAAACCGACACGCTCATTGGTTAAAAAAACGCATTCACGCTTATGTTTTTAAACCTATCAATGCATTCTTTTTTTCACACGTGACTTCACGACTGCCAAAAGTGCCATTCGTAAAGCTTCTGTCTGATGAGCACGGCTATTGCAAGGAGTGTTAGCGTAATAGCTAGCAGATTATATGAATGCCATCATAAAATGAATGTTGAGAAAGAGAATATTGCTCCGGAGATGAACTTCTTTGATAAATCTTAAAGGGTGCATTGGCATTACTCAATAAGCAATAACAGAGGAAGTAGGAAGTGATTGCGTATCTCATAACGCGTGAAAGTCACTGCGATAGTATCACACATTGTAATCTGAAAGTCTAATCCTGAAACAACTCAAAAACGACAAATTTGTAGGAAAAGCAATTTCTCACCGTGAAAACTTTTTGCCATTCACCAAAACTCGTGACCTAAAAATAAAAATAGCCAAATGTTTTTTCTCCAAATCTGTTCGAATTTCATTGCCCCTCTTTTAATGTGTGCAGGCATGAACACCATTTTACCAAGGTTGAAAATATAGTCCTGCCAAGGAACTATACATTGTAGACTCGTGCTCTTCCCTCCATCTGGAATTCCTCGTCCTGTACATGTAGTTAATCCCCCTTATTTCTAGGTTTTCAGGCTCCTTTGAGTGACCCTATATTTTCCAACCGTACATGGTTTATCAATGGCCGTGTTCAATTATGTCCTAACCCCAAACTTTTTTGTTACATTCTCTCTCTTAGGGGGATAAAACGCTATTTGATATACTTAGCGTGAGGAAATGAGGGATATAAAAGGCAGCTAGAAGGGGATGAACAGAAAAGGCAGGCATTTCGAACGTTAAAAAAACTAGGGGTCTTGTCAATAAATGTTGATGGAGGAAGGCTTTGTTCGATTCGCTCCGGTTAGGATTTGGATGAATGCGTTAGTTAAGAGCGGCCTTTTAATTCAGCGGATGAACGCTAGGGGAGATGGCGCTTCCAACGAACGAAGAACATATTTCCATAAGAATTAATGGAGACAGTGACGGAAAAGGGAACTTTCGAGGGGATAAAACCACGGTTTATGGCCAACTTTTAGGCGCTTTTGACCAATTATGTCATGGTCATAACGGTCACCCTTGACCTGAAAAAAAAACAGACGGAAATATCTATTCAATATTTTAATTGGTTCGCATCACTCAAATTTATTTAACTGCTTATCTCATCACAACATCTTCAACGTAGAGACGAGATTAAAACCCATTCAAAATCGTTGTGCACGACCATTATAATATCTTTTGGAAAGCGATTGAGAACGACATGCATACACATTATCAGCACAATGCGTTTATTTCTCACCTTTACATTGCATATTTGACCAAAAATGTGTACAGATTCCTTATACAAACAAATTAACAACGAGGTATCTTTAAATACCTTTAAAAAAGTAAATACCTCTTTAAAAATATCTTTTAATATTAAATTTAACGAGGTACATGTATTTTGTTTATTGTCGCTTGTTTTGGTGAAACTGTAGTGACTATAAATATATACATGTATGATATATGCTCTGCTTGCCAAGTAAAATAGTTTAGTTTAATATTGCCATGGGGGTTTCTAATTGATTGAGCATACTTTCGATGTTCAGTAAATATAAAAGCATCGTCAAACTTTGCATATCTCAATACTAAGTGACAAATTTGTTTCCTAAACCAACTAAATTTCAATGTTTGTTATCCATTATATTATACGATTAATCGAAAAGCACAATTCGACGAATAAATCGTGGCCACTGCGATTTTCGTACATAATGAAGTTTTTTTTTTAATACGGATGACAATGACTTCCTAAATACGCCCAGCTGTGTTTCCCCCTCCTTTATCGAGTTTTATATGCGCGTACCATGTAATATTTTAAAACACCTGAATGTAGTAGAGTGAATTTTCTATATACTTAACCGGGAAGAGTGAGGGTACTTGACCGGTTTCATGCATCTTGACCCTATCTGTGGGAAAAAGAGGGTATACAAAAGGAAACGAGGATGTACCCATCTGCAACTTGAATGTTTTCAGAAAAAAAAAGTAAGAATTACTTGAAGATGTTCATATGCATTCTTCTTTTTTTTGGTGGGTGCATTAAAAAAACATAAAACTTTGTTTTTCGGTGCAGTTCCTGGCTTCGTCCGAATAAACATGCAGTATAAAATACTATCCGAGAACTGGTGAAGGTCAGTAAATCTTCTTGAAGGCAACGCTAACGAAGTAAATTGCCCTAAAATCGCAAGCGTGTACATCCTACTTTATAAACTTTGTATTTTTTAACCTGTATTTTACGTACATAAGTCGTAACTCTTGATTGAGCAGCAACCGGAATTTTGTTTAACACGTGGGATGTTTCTAATCTATGCCCCCGTGCGGTCAGTGCCAAAATGATCGATCATCAAATTCAGTTGTAAATTTAATAACGAAAATGTTAATTCGGATATAATTAAATTTTCTACGAAGAATTCTCCATGTACAGTATATCGAAGAAGTTGCGCGCATACAGTGTATGGGTGAGAACACTCTGAATGCTTTTTGCAAGCGCTTACCACTCGGCGCACACTAGCGCCACCAAGCTGGATAAGAATGCGGCATGCGTTTCAAATGAGGGCACACACAAAGCTTAGTCGAGCCAGGCTGAGCTTACAAGAAGCGCTTATAAGCTTTCAAGAATGTTTTTTTTTTTTAAGAGCGGATTTGATTGGGCCAAAAAGTGCACACCGGGTGTAACTACAAGGTGAGCCATAAGTCTATAAAGTCTTCTTGCGCCTGCTGCCTGCAATAGTGCCGATTTAACAGACTTATGCCTCACCTTGTAGTTACACCCGGTGTACACTTTTTGGCCCAAGCAAATCCGCTATAAATCTAAAAGCAGATTTGTAAGACACAGAGTGGCACACAGATCACTATTGGTCAAAAGTGTAGCCATCGATTGTATGCGGCCTATATGTACCGTAAAAACGGGTCCTGCACTCATGATGAGATGCTAATGCGCATGTCAAAGGTTTTATGCGAAATGTTTCACCTAGTACATGTATAACGCATGCAGTGGTGCCACCAAGCACACTGACCATCCCGCTGATATCAGCATTCATCGTGCGCCCTAACGCTGGAAACAAGAAGATGAAAAACAAGCGGGAAGGCTTGCTGAAAGAAGCACGTCGAAAGTAAGCATTCAGTGTGCTCTCACCCTATAGGCTATACGTACAGCCTTTTCCCTATATAATCCGCACCTACATTTGGTTTGATTTTAAGGTATTGGCCCGTCGACATTTTTCTACCAGCTGTCCCGTCTGTGAGTGTGACTTCGCTTTCAACATCCGGTATAAACAGAGCCTGGGCTGCGCTGCGAACTTCTTAGATCAGCTCATAATACAGGTCACGAGTGTCAGTTCCGTCCATCCATTTTCTGCGAATGACAAATTATGGTCCGTATTAGGCCGAACTTAAGATAATAAATAGAATCGAGGGGAGGGGTAGACGATGGGTACAACTAAAGGGAGATTCTGAGGTAGGCCGCCATCATGCTATCGGAATGCCTCGAGTGGCGCACGTGTAAACGGAGAAAGCAGAGGTTTTTTTCGCCTGTTTATGTAAACACTTCCGGGTCTGTGGAGGTGAAAGGGTAATGATCAATGTCAAATGCTTTCCCGTCCGATAAGTCGTGTATGCCACGAGTTAGTTTTTCGTAGGGCGAACCCAACAAAAAAAATATCAAATCCGTAACCTTTGGACAATTGTTATTTGCTAAAACAATGTCTACACTGCTGTTTTTTCTTTTTTTTTTTTTGTTTTTTTTTTGCAGAGGGAATTTTTGGAATTGTATTGTTTTTTGCCTGGAATTCCAACTGTCCGACCATTTTCCGTGATTGATGTCCATTTAGGAAATTGCACGTGGGGCCATTCGTGGGCCAATGCCTCTACACTTTGTCTAGTCCCCCCTCTTGTGTTCTCGCTCATGAATGAAATTCATGATGTAATTGACTTGGAAATTTTTAAAGTGTTTTTATTTCTCCCCTCGTTCGCATCTCGAAAAAGGATCCCCATTTGTATTCAGTATGCCGGAGTAACCGTACCTGAAATTGATGGTGCAGGCGCTGGGTAACGCGGAGAGGTGGCGTGACCTTTCACCTCCCTGGGATTTGCGAAGTGCCCTCCTCGGCAGCTCGTGCTCCGAAAAAAAAAGCCTGCCGGGTTAATGCGCTTCGAAACCATAAATGTTTTTACCTAACTAAAAAATGTGGCAGAAACAATGGGCATGCGTGCATCCGAAAAAACTTTTATGAGCCATTCTCTTTGCAAAATATTTGGGTATTTGCGTTTAAATTTGAGTTGAGGAAAGTATTTCCAAACAAATGAACCGCGCCTCGATTAAGCAACTTTAGCTGATAACGTTCAACTGTTTAATTACTAAAAAGATAATTTAAATTTCCTAATTTTCTGAAGGGTTTAACCTTCTGTTTTGCGGTGAAGCCCAGCCTACTTTCTGTACATGTATTGCGTGCACTTTCCATCTCTAGTGAAACAGGAAATGAAAACTACATAATTTTCTCTGCTTAAAACCTCCTCTTATTTTATTAGTTATTGTCTGGGTTTCTTCCTAAAACAATCTTCGCTTATTTTTTTTTTGTTTAGAATAAATACTGTAGTTTGAAGTATTTTGGCTCTATTTTAGGCATCTCACACGATCCTTCTGTTGTATTTCGAATATAACATCATGCTTTATTTCGAATTTGTTTATAATATGCATGTCGAAAATCTGATTGGGCTGCCACCTATAATAATGTAGCAGCCCCCCCAATGAAACCAAAGGTTCATGCACAATTTTCCACGACATGCATAATATAAACAAATTTGAAATAATGCATAATGTTAATTCGAAATACAACAACACCATGCACTCTTGGATGCAAGTGATCTTTCGTTAACTTCGTCTGTTAAAACTGTCTTGTTTGTTTCCTCTATGGTGACTTCTGAATTTCCTACAAGTATAAGGATTGTGATTCAGAAATTAATGAGGAATTGGCCAATCTTAGGAAAGAAAACACACCTTCTCTGCAGATTTCAACTCGGTCGTCCCTGGCCTGGATGCGTTGATCCAGCTCCAGTTCTTTCTCGTAGCACAATCAGATTTTTGGGTATAAAAGCGGTAACATTTTCAGACCAGGACTTCATAGTTTGAATAGTACGAGTCTATTATACCGATCGCATCTGTGCATGCATGCATTCCGTGAGTGCACTTTTTTGGCCTTAGAGAATATAGTGTAGCTGGCTTTAATTCATTTTCTTTTAGTCATAGTTAATAACTGACATGAACCAGTGCTGCCCAAAAAAAAAAAAAAATCATGCTCGCTCGTATTTCTTTGCGGTTCCTATACAGCGAGTAAATATGTAACAAACGCCTTGTATGTTTACAAGTTCCGACTATATATAGTACCAATTAATCCCGATAAATTCATTCATGAGCCTATTAATGAATTTGCGGGGTTGATATGTCGGATTATTTGGGATTATTGGAAATTTCTACATCCCTGGGGTTAACTGATGCCTCTTCGGTCGGCAAGGATGCATGGCGTTACGGTTCATTGACATTGTAAGTACTGCGATGTCATGCAAGGCCCTCGTGCATTACTCGCATGGCAGCAGACAAGATGCGCCCTTCCATTTAGACCAATCACAGCACCCCATTTCGGATTTTTATATGTACCGCATAGGATTCAGTATATTGCATGTATACGCGATGAAAGTGCTGCAGTATACAGTAATAGTTCTTGATGGTTACAGTATTTGAATGAGGCTTCTTCAACATACTCTAGGTTGATCCACCTCTGTTTTCACAGTTAAACCTGATGTGGTATTAACACGCAGAACCGGTGGGCGATTTGCTAAAACATTTGACGTTGATTTTACTCTTGCTTTATCATTGTTGGTTCAGTGTAGGGTATTAGTATTATCATCATTGCCGTTATGGTTGTCCATATAGGCCATCAGTAAAGGAATGTGCCCTCAAGGGTCATTGTTACATGGAAGTCGATGCATATGGAATGCATAGTCATTATTAATGATTGTGTTAACTGTTGCCCCTCTCTCCACGGAGTTGGCTAGGGTCAACAGCATCCATATGCATCCCTGGAAGGTTGACATTCACGCTCGGATGACCCGTGTCCTTGGCGTTAAATCACTGCAATGGTGTAGCGTTCGCGACAAAGTTGTGACGACGCCATTTTTCTTTGGAGAATGCAAACGTTCGCAATTCCTTTGAGAATTGGTGCATGCAGCTAAGAAGCTCGGGATTAAGTAACACGAGCGGTGACCTTTTAAGCTGTGGATTTAACCGAAGATGTTTGTGTTTTCGCAACCAGTTTTGAGTTGGGAGTGTCATCTTCGCCAATGGCGGGTGGCGCTGCAGACGCATTCGTGTTGGGCGTTTGGATTTCAGAAATGGATACCGGCGTTCAGTTTTGTGAGAGCCGTGGGATGTCCGTTCGGATCTGTAAAAAAGGTTCCCCCAACTGATTGTATAAGCTTACCTGATGTCTGTCATTTAGGATGACGAGCTAACAATGGTTGTCGGTATCATGAAAATGTTAACAAAAATAGCCTCTGGCACTTAAGACGGAGGGAGGAGCGCCACCGTGTATGAAAATTAGGAAGGGAAAGAGCGTACGGAGTGAGCCCAACCAGTTTTTTTTTCTTATTCCGACTGCTTTTTTTATGAAAAATGATAGCGAGAGTGGGTCAGCCAGTTGCCGGCCTCACGTCGAATGTGATCTGACAGTGGGAGGGGGTGGGGTCAAATTATTGCCACCAGGGGTCGGTTGACAGCCCGTCATCTCACGGGCTGGAAGTCACGAAAAGTAAACATCACCCTGAAAGCTGGGATGCGTTCAGCTGTCAAAGGCAGTTAAGAAAAACCACCAATGTTGGGCTAATTTGTTGCGCGGAGGATGGATGCATGCATGATGGCGCTAGATGAAGGATGTTGGATGTTGTGAGAAAATGAAAATCCGTGTTAAAATTCAAAGCAAAAAATGCAAGGTGTGCCTAATTGTGGCGGGATCATTTCTGAGATTCTTGCAGTCATTGGTATGTCCGAAGACGTTGAGCCTGATTTAATGAGCCTCGTGTCCAACCACGATATAGGTAGTTGGGTTCAGTCAGCAATGCCCACCATGGCGCTGATGTCGACGTAGTTTTGGCCTTTTACTCATCGTTCGTTGCTCCCTGTCCTTTTTTTTGTTTCATGGTATATTCTGTCTTGACGATTTTCCTAAGATGCTGAAGACCTTGCTTGTCCTCCGTGTTAACTAACCTTGCCGTAAGCTTAAAACGCGTCTGCTTGGTTTGCAGGCTATTGAATCCATAAATCAAATTCTTCGAAGGGATTGGACTTAGAAGTTTCAAGAGAGGATGGCAGTCTGAATAGACAATTAGAAGCCAAAATACGATAATGGCAAATTTTTGCTCGAAGGTTAGAAAAGTGGATTTTTGCCTATTACTGCAGTCATTTTGTTATGATAGGTCACTGCGATTTTTACCCCCGTCTGACAAGCATAACATATACAGTATACGAAAACACATTTGGAAATCCTTATGGGTATAGATGCACGAATGCTTCAAACATCATTATTTTATTTATAGAAAAAAGTTTTTGTTTTTCATCAAATGCGGTTTTAGATTAATTCCTTATTCTTCCTCCTCCCCCCTCCCACTCCTCATAAAATCTATGAATTTGTTCGGAAGATGCAGTATACGTGTACATCACGTTGTCTACAGGATATGCCATAATTTCAGATTGTCGCATTTACTGATTCCAGTTTACAGCCGTTATAAAACATCCCCTTTTCTTGTTAACATTTTTCGGTTTCGCACCCACGTTTGGGTTTATGGTTATGGAGTTTTATCTTTTGATTCGACATAAGATTAATTCATCAATTTTTAACTGATTGAAAGAAGTCTTTGTATATTTTATCTTTCTTTGCATTCGGTCGGCCCCTTCAGGTGATGAGGATTGAAATAATGCGAACGAGGTGCAATTCCTTCGTTCGAAAGCAGCGGGATTTCATGGATTTTGAACCCTCTCGAAACAACCTTAAAATATTCAAAACTCCAGAATATGTTCAGACCATAAGTCCCTCCCAAAATCTTGACATTTTGGCACCGTATGAAAGAATAAACAATCAGAATTGAAATACGTCTTTAGGTGCGCGAGTCCACCGCATGCAGAATCATGGACAAAGCTCATGGAGAAGCTCATGAGACGAATTCCTTCAAAAGCAGTCGATACCTCGCATTTTGCATTTCCGTTTGGATGTCGTTTATGAGTGGCCCCTGTCTGCTGGTTGTCATCGTGTCAATAGCAATTGTTTTTCCGTTGTTTGTCCCTTCCCCAGGAGGCCTCGCTTCCATTAGTTGCCCTCCCGTTGCCGGAGTCTTTGGGGGCTTTGCGACTCTGTTCACGAAGTCAGCCATATAAAATCTGCCATTCGACGAGCACACTTAAGCCTTTTATCGAAGATACTCTCGGGAGATGAAAACGGGGTGGTAGATTTACGGGAAATGACGAATTATTAATGAAGGAATCTGAAAATCACCTTCCAGAACTGATCCGAGGGGCTTCCTCGCAGCTTCCTGTTCCGCCCACTGCTCGCTGGCTGCATGTCCTCCAACAGTTTCGTGCCACTGATTCGAGATTCGATTTCATGAGCCACCCATCCTCGTCATGGGGACCTAGTGTTTTAAAATCCGGATCGGATGATCGAGGTGGGTGCAATAGGGAGCGGGAGGATGGGAAATTCGTAAATATTTAAAACTGACACGGATTCCGTTTACATGCGAAAGTAGGAATTTAATGGATTGGGCTAGACAAGTATAGATATGTGTATCGGGAATGTACATGTATAACAACATGGAAATGAAAAGCAGGCGCATGTATATTCGAGGTGCTGAAGCATGCTTATTGTGGAGAAGTGGTTAAAGCAATAGGCACTCTACCAAGTCTCAAGATGCATTCGTCACGTGCATCTTTTTGCATCAAAATACAACTCGTACATTTTTTTAAACTTTGAACTGAAATTCGTGAATGCCAGACATTGGATAATTTAAGTGCTGGGCTCTAAGCACAATACTGAGCTGGTCTCTGATTTCTCTGAGTTGCTTATAACATTACTCGAAATTCATGATGCAGCGTCCATGGCATTATAATTTCTACAATGGCTGCATGCTGCCAGGGCATGGAAATGTTGGCTTGTTTGGGATGAATAGAGCTTCTTCGAAAATAAAATTAAAAGGAAATTTATAATAACGGTCTAATGTGAATGCGACTTTTGCGGTCATTGATCACATCGTCTACACGTGCTTGTTATCCTATTTCAAAATTCATTGCGGTTGGAACACCCACTAGAACTTGTTAGCCTCCTTAATTACCTGGCAGTTCTTATCTGCTGATAAAATTTTATAGGTTTGAACCACTGGTAGTTTAATTCACTTTTTATGCAATGGTAGTATTTTTTTATTATTATAAATTTTACTGTTCATCATTATGATTGCGTTTAGCCACCTGCGCTATCGTATCTTTAAAAAATCAACCACCATCAACGTGGTATGCTATATGTAAAGGTCAACAGTATGCAGGTTTATTACAAAAGAATTATCGAGTTTGAAAAATGTATGCAGTGCAAAGTATAATATTAAATGACACGTGTATTAAAAGAAAGGGAAAAAGTCAAAGTTTAAAACGCGCACTTGCAAACTCTGCTTTAAATGCCCAGGTGGCAGCACGAACCAAGTATCCAAAATGGCGTCTATGTAGCAGAAGGAGTTTTGTGTGTTCGATAGGGACTACCGTATAGACGTGTATCCGATCTGTATCGGCCGGGGGACAAGAGAATCTCACATTGAACATTTGTGATGGTATGATTAAAATGGTAAGATTCATGTGTCATTTACCATTGTATCTGTAATACTTTCCAAAATATATACTGTATTTTTATAACCCTATGAATCTTTTGTAATATCCCTGAATAGTATTTTGAAATCTTTTCATGGAAGTAACTGAAACCGACGACATTACCAAAACACGAATAAAAACCATTCCAAAAGTGGAAAAATTTTGGGTTGTAATTCGATCTCAAATTCATTCGCAAAACGACACTGTAGACGGTGTTAAATTGGAGAATAAAATAAAAAATTTCTAAAAATTCTAGTGCAATTGATGGTGATTTTTACGTATCAAAACACTGCTTTGGCACTGGGCAGTAGAGAACGCATACATTTCACTCTACGCAACTACAAGAAATTGATTAAAAATTTTATAATCAATCCGTGCATTCATTCCATCGATTGAAACATTCGTTTTATAACATTCCCTATTTAAGGTTCCTTACTCTGCAGGGAATACATGTATACGAAAAATTTGTTCATTTTGAAACCTTTTTATAAAAATAATTGTGAAAGTGATGGACAGGATGGTACACTCATGCAGAACATGTTTCGGGCGACATTTTACTCTGATTCTTGCACAAATGAGAGAGCCTCACAATGATCTCGCCGTTTATTGGTTGGTTATCATAAATGCCTCGTTTACTATTAGGTCGCTCAGCTTTCCGCAAGGGTTAAGTGCTTTACACCCATCACGTGAAGCAAAGAGGGGGGATAAAGTGGACGGCATTCCTGTTTATCGCGAAATGTGCCATACTTGACGCCTTTTCTTGCTACGGCTATTTTGGGGTGTTCCTCCTCCCATTCTATGTATTTCTCGCTCTGAGGTTAACTGGTCCGCGGTCGTCGGCCCTCCACTTTCATGCCTGAAAAGTTATTTCAGAAATTGATCTTGTCTAGCTTTCTGGTGCCAAGGTTATCTGCCTTTTTGGAGACTTCACTGACCCAGGTGGAAAAAAAAATTGGAGATGCCGACTTTGCTTTTGCCCTCTAAAAGACACATCAGGCCGTGCTATTTCTGCGACTGGAACGTTGTTCTGGAATGACACTCGCGTCCATGAACCCTTTCTTTCCACTTAATTTCACCATATTTTTAAACGGAAACATCCTTTCGCCATAATGTGGGTTATCACACCCTGCGAGCCACCGGATATATACAACTCGCGCGTGCGCCTCCTAGGGTAAACCTGGTAGGAAATAGACCAATTTCGTTTGTTCTTCTTGCCAAGGGTAAAATAACTCCATTTTTTTTTTTAGATTTTAATTTTGTGCAACCTAAAAGCAGGATTTTTAGTGTTTGGTTTTTTTCCCCCGTGGACAATAAAAAGTCATGGGTGGTCCACCTGCAGGGATATTTTTAGAAAATGACTCACGCCGAAGAATATTATTGCCATGTTTTTATATAAATGGGTAATTGTGGTTTTATTTGAAAAAAAAAAGTTTCTTATCAAAGGAAATACGACGTGTAGCTAGCCTCCGTCTTACGTGATGGCGGAATTTAGGAAATCGCGTCACAAACTGTTACCGAATTATAACCCTCCCACAAAAAAACTCAACGTAACTAAAACAATAACCTTCAAGCACAAACTTGTTTTATTGAAGATTATTCGTACCCTCTTGAATTACATGTACCGCATTTGCATAATAATTTAAATGATATTAAAACTTTAAAGAATGTAAAGTCGGGTACATATGCACACCATCACCAAACCAAACTGTGGCAAACTGTTTTGGCCAAACTAAAAACTAGAAAATCAAGTTTGCAAACTGAATTTGGCTTTCCCGTCGAGTGTCGGTGAGATAAAAAGGAAATAGCCAAACTTTTTGGCGGTGGCGTTGCTATCAACGCTTCGTCTGCACGATATCGATGATGCTGTAGACGACAGTAGTGGGACAGCATATCGTATCTATCGTGTTTTGAAGTCTGCATCCTCTGAATTTTTTTATTTTTATAGAAACTAGTATTTCACGTTGAAAGTTTGGAGTTTGTGGTTTTTAGTTTTAGTTTGGTGGCTAGTGTGTACCCGACTTAAGGCTCGCGTGCTTGTGTCATTTCAGTAGTCTAAGGTATCTACGGTGTACATGTATATGTAAGTAACGGGTGTGTAAAAGGCCTTGTAATATATGCAATGTTGTTTAAAAGAAAAAATAGCTATGAAGCTCAGAAGCATTTGTTTTGGATGGTTCAATTTGACCTTTACTAACTGTTCTTGCTACAGGAGAGTTCAACTGACCGAAATATTACCAAGTATTAGACGAGATTTTTTTAACTACTCTTTCTCATCTTACTACTTTGTTCATGAGACTGTCCCATTTCTGTTCATGAGACTGTCACATAACGTTTTTTTTTAATTCTTGAAAATGCATACATGCATGTAGGTAACTTACAGTGCACTGTCGTCCTTATTACATTCCCTTTATTTCTTATCAAATTACACTGTATATGCTGTATGTAACTGCAAAAATAGGCTTCTTACAACCACGAGGTAGCGCGTTGAGACGGTATACTATCGCTTAGCCCATGCCCAAACCGTTTGTTGAGTTTTCAAATCCCAAGTTTTTGTTGGAGTTCACTGGAATCGTAATTTCGAAGGGGATTGGTCGCGAGCAATCGATTGGTATCTCATGTTAAAGTTTTCTGCTCCTCGTAAACACGTGCGTAAAAATGAACCTTTCTGCTAATATTATTATTAAACACGTAATCTTTATTAGCATCTTTAACGTTGATTTCAAATAAAAGCAACGCGCCTCTGCTCTTTTATTAACTTTCTAATGAGAAGTGACAGCCTAATTAAAAAGAGCCTTCGTTAGTAACACCATCTGTTACAATATTGATTTCACCATGAAAAACGACGTTCAAATTATTAGCTAATCATTTAACGTATCGTTTCGCGTAAGCTGTTGTAAAGCCAGCTTCTTGAATTAGAAATCTGCGGGGAAATAGAAGTAAAGGGGGGGGGGGGTGTGTGATTTTCGAGGGGTGTAGCATCTGCCTCCACGTGTTATATGACAGAAGCAAAGAACGAGTATCGATTCGAGTAAAGCAACGCAGACATCGAATTACAGAAAACTTAATCTGAACTTGTCTTCGAAGTTTCAACGATATTATGTCGAGTAAATTCAACAGACGACGTAAAGCTGGCCATACACGAGGAAAGTTATATCTGGAAATCCGACTTCAAGCTACTGGAAACAAGCTCGTTATGAACGCAGCCTACGACTGGCTTTAGCGTCAGCGTTGAGCAAAACGTAAAGTTCACGAAAAAAAACCACACATTTTTAATTAGTTTTGTGCAAAATACACGTATACTTGAACATTCCCCGACTTTTCTTCAAATTCACCGCTATCGTACGCATTATAACATTGAAACTAAACAAAAACAACCACTAACATGATAAATAAGCATCTTTTGATTTTTTGTTTGTTTTTAGCTGCCATATGTAGGAAAAGTAAACGGAGGCCGAGGTGATATAAAGTTCGACGAAGATGTGAGTTTTTATCTCAACATTTCATTACACGTTTTGCAATAACTCAAAACAGTGGATATGGTATACTAACACGTTCTCCGTCTGCACGTCTTGTGAATTGATTGTTGTGTCAGTGAAATTAACAGCGTTGTTTGTTGATGTAACGTCTGCATTATTTCAAATGTTGGGGTGGACATGTCATGTAGTTCCATTTGTCAAAAGTTGTCCGCTTATGGACCCACCTACGTGTCATTTATACTATCTTCTGTCACAGGGCTCATTTCTTGAAACATATATATATAGCGAGAAAATCAACTCTTGAATATTTGACAAAATAACACTAAATCTCGCCGGTTATAAACGGATTGGATATTTGGAAAAAATGAATGTGATCCGAATGGCAACATTCATGAAGAAAATTTAATTTTGATTTTTATTAATCATATTTTTTCGGTAAGCTTTGCAAAGTTTACTCTCGTAATTGGAGCTGTCGAGAATAGCAAAAGAACAACGTGCAGTATGGACATCAGATGATTTTTCCAATGCACTCGAAGCTCTTGACCTTTTGAGTGTGAGCGTTATCATTATTGCGCCATGATGAGAGGGGTGGGGGCACCCTTTCTTCTTCGCAATGACCCAACCCTGCACCTCCGGTCAGGTAGACACGAAATTTATTCGTTTGCAGGGAAATCGTGACTTGTTTTATGGTTTCGATTAACTCGCACGTTCGATGTGAGTGAAAGTGGACAGCAGGGGCAAGGGCTGCTCCCCCCTATTTCAACTCTTGATTTTCTTGATTTAATCTCGTTTTTTTTTCTTCTTTTCTCTCTCTTCCCCTCGCTCTCATCTAAGTGATCTCTACCTTTAATACCTTTTCCACCCCCACCCTTCCTCTCGATGCCCTTCTCTCTGGCCATTGTGGGTTTCTGGTAGAATGGCAACCTTGCGGACGTCCATCATGGTACAGCGTATCGAAACGAATCAAGCCTGCTTTTATGATGTCATTTCGGCCTGAATAGAATGTGTTTTCTAGTCCTCCGATAACTTCAAACAGTTAATGGAATGGCATTTCTATGGATATATTGAATCGAATGAGCTCGGCTCTGAAAGAAAGCCGGTCTTGGTGGGGCGAGTGAATGTACCATGTACATGTACAGATGTAATGGACGGAAATTATGACACTAGGTTTTGGCAAATGTTTGTACGGTAGATATAGAAAAGTCTTAAGGCTTTCCACGTGTAGGCGCGAACTTTCGCTTGTTTCTATCGTCGTTATAATTATGCGTTGCATGGTAACCTGTCTGTAAACGTGTTATTATGATATCATCGGAAATATCTTCATTTCGCCCTGCATATCAGTACACTACCGAAAAAGTACGCCTTGGACTTGCTTTCGTCCAATGCATGATTATCTGCAAGGAAATTTGTGAAAAAATGAACGAAACGAAGCTGAGAAACTTCATATTTTTGAAAATATTAAGTATTCTGCATGGGTGGAGGCGTTATCTTTCCTTGGGATTTCTAGGTTCTGACACGCTTGTTTTGTTTATTTATGCACGGTATACATAAAGTACTCGGAGAATGAGGGCACAGTATACGTAATAGCAGATGGTCACTCCGCGCATTCCTTCTGTCGCTATATGAGCATTGGACTATTTTATTAACTTTGCAGTGAACTTAAAATGAACTACACTGTAACTAGGGCCTACCTAAAATAAACCAGCCATAAGTGTGAACGGAAGGTGATAGACGCTAGTGGACCATGGAATAGACCACTACTCTTTAACTCCTGGTACTCTCTCATAACATCAGCATTTACCCCTCTTTAATCTGCCCTTTCGGAGTTCGCATCTCAACAAAGTTCCGTTTTATCGAAAATGTACATTTACATGAATGGCCGAAGGTGTTCGGAATGAGATTTCCTACAATTTATATTCTGTAGCCAACATGTATATTTTCTGCATGATTTCGATATTTGTGAAATTAAACTGGAAAAAAAACCAATTTACCCTTTTCCCTAAACCCTCTTTCCTTTGCACTTGCGCTAACCAAGCAATTTATAACCTATGTCCACCCTCTTGTTCCCCTTAACTGAAATATCAGGTTTCATGAAATTCCATTGAGTCGCTTGCGCGTTATGCTTGTACAGATATCAAGAATCGTAGATTGGATTATTACTTACACGTTTATATTATATCTCGTCATCACTTTGCCCATAAATCAGCATTTTTATGTGTTTTGAATGTGACAATTTATAAGTAGAATCTAAACCAGTTTCGAAGAATATCAGTAAACATTGCTAAATATTCAATATAGCGATTTATATTTATCTCTCTAGAACCTCGATGTGGATGGGCAGGATCCATCTAACCCATTGGCTCCTATGGAAGGTTCTGGAGGAGTGGATCCCAATTTCTCAAGCTCTGGTAAGCAAGAATGTACGGTATAATAATGGCAGCACTCTTTGGAATAAATGATATTTCAATTTTGTTGTTTACTAAACTCAGGGATGCCTCCACTTATCACGCCTCCACCTCCTGGGCCAACTGGACGTAAGTTTAGAAATGTTTTGTCCATCCCTAATTTTCAGAATTCTGAATGTGTTTTCTGTAACGAGTTTCCGTGTCGTCTGATTTTGTTTTTTGATTATGGATAGAAATTGAAGATGAATCAAGTGGATTAATTGTGGTAAGTTTGTTTAGTTTGATGTTAAATTGCGTCCTAGTTTGGCTTTTATCTTTTGTTATAAAAGTGTATTAAATGAATTAATTTATTAATCGAAGCCTGAAGTTAAAGATTCCGATGGAACAGTGATTGTTCCTGATTCAGACATGGTTTCGGTGAGTTTTATTTTTGGCAAGATTATCATAATGCAAATTTGGAGAAAAAAATAATATAAATAAAAGCTTCCACATTTCTGAAATATGAAGACAGTATTGTGATGAATTTTATTTAAATTTCAAAACATTTCCGAGGATGGTGCAGTTTTTTTATTATCCATCAGATTCAATTTGCTGCTCAGTAGAATTCCCAACTTTGATATATTTTATATTCATTCCATGAAATGCTTTTTATGATACATGTAATTGCTAGTGTTTTGAACGTTTTATTATTTCTATGTGCTGATTGCTAAATATTTATTATTTTAATTCAAGTGCTCAGATTCATAATTAAAAGACATTAATCAAAATGTTAAAAGTTTGGCATGTTACTGCCACTAATATGGTTTCAACTCAAAATAATAATTTCTCAAACGTTGTGATTTAAGTATTCGTAATAAACCAGGGACAGGAACTCTAATTGTAGAACATTTCAGAAACCTGGTGAACCTGGTCCGCCCGGCCCAATAGGACCTCCTGGTGAACCTGGGATTCCTGGTTTGGATGGAGTATGTGAATGTAATGTTTCTGCAATTACCAGCCACGTGTTTGCTAATCTTCCGGTAACCTTATTTTAAATTCTCTTGTCAATTGAATCAAATCTATCACTCACACACGCCGTGAAATGAGTTTTGCTAAAATATTTCTTCCTTGGCATTTAGGATTTACCAGCAACTGTTTTGAGTAAGTTAACAGGACCTACTGGGCTAAAAGGCGAGCTGGTAAATTAATTATTTATTACCAAAGTCATTTTTTCTTAAGATATAGTAACTATTTTTTTATAGTGTGCATGGTTCATTGAGTGATAAAAACGCTTTGCCTTCCACTTGGGAAAACACGGGTCGACTATCTGATTTTAATATTCATATTCACTTTCTTTAAGTGGTAGATGTAGAATTAATGGTTTATCAAGACGGGGTTCTGGGCTTTTTCGTGTTTTGACCCCCTTCAGACTATGCAATGTTTTAAAACCACTTATCATGGTGATATAGTCATTACATGTACCGTACGAGAACCTACCCAAAAATAACCGAAATATGAATTTTACACGCCAACCACTTATAGTATGGCCACTCACCGCTAGGTTTTGCAAGCAGTATTTTGATAATAATAGTTCTATGTGAATTGTTTCGAGTAATTCTTAATACTAATAATAATTCTTTGTGAATGGTTGTACATAAGGCGGCGACACTGAATACACGTGTTTTGAACAAACTGAATTTGTGTGCATTTTCACAGCATCTAGCATCATCTGCTTAGAATTCAACAAAACTGTAACAGAAACACAGAATTCTTACAAAAGAATATAATAATAAATAATGAAAAACGTACTCAGTGGCATGATATAGTGCTTAGCATAGAGTTCATAGCGATTGCCATCTTAACAGGTAAATTAAAACTTATTGTAATTGCGCTAGTACATGAGGACGAAATCATGATGACGAAATACTTCATTCAAGCATTTTCTTACGATCGGTGCACCTGACCGATAAAAGATGGCAATCACTACGGACATCAGCGTTATGCTGTGCTGCCTTTTTTTTTTTTTTTTTTTTTTTTATTTTTTGCCAAAAGGCAAAATAAGTGTCTTTTTGGTTTTGT
>JAQGBX010000218.1:0-42584 GCA_034698745.1 Megaphyllum sjaelandicum | reverse complement strand
ACAAACAGAATTTTCACATCTCTAACGGTTAAGAAAAAAAATTGAGTGGTGATGGACTTATGAATCACCCTGTATATGCATTCATTGTAGTCAACGCATAAAAGAAAGACAGAAACAAAAATGCAGGTACATGTATTGTATGTGGCATGCAAATGACCTATACAAAAGCATACACGGAAAGCTTCGATGTCATGCGTGTTTGCGTGCTTCAAATGGCTAACGCGCTAATTTGCGATTTGTTACAAACAATCAGATTCCTTCTTATTTTTTGAGAAGGAAACATTTCATTTTTGTTCATAGTCTGCGAAACCTATTTTATCTACAATATAATAATCTAGTATTATTTATTAAAAAGATTGATCATTATAGCTTATACAGCATAAGCAATATAAATAGCTTTTAAATCGAAGGAGCTAGTACACTTCAGTATTGCAGGAAATTTAACAAGCGATTATTGTCAACATAAAAACTATATTGCTTCCAGAAAGGGGGAAACATTGAACTGAATTCACATTAGGAGGAAGCTGAGTTCGTAAAAAGATGGAGCAAAGTCGAACCTTGTTAAGTTGAATCTGAAGGAATGTCAGACACTCGTGGTCATGTAGCATGATTCGTATACCACCACTTCATATTTCTTTTTTAAAAAATATAGTTTACACTTAAACAACTACTGTATATAAAAAAATAAAAGTACAGTTTGGAAACAGACACTAAAAAATGTATTGATTTGTATAAAATAGGTGTACATTTTTCTACATTTGGGAGAGGGAGTTGAACCAATGATCAAGCGGAGTACATGTACATGTATACTGAATGAAGTCCTAAAGTTTGATATTTAGGATACGTTATTCATGTTGAATTTTCATAAATTAAAAAAAACAGTTCTAAACGAACCCTCCCCCATTCGGACGTCAGAATGTAGAAAAAATAAAGTATTCGGGAAATTTTGACAGTTTGCAAATTTTCACTGGGAAAACGTTGAGAATTTTGCCAATTTATCCTCAGAATCGGTTTGAAATATTGCAAATTTCTCTCGGGGGAAATGTTTATGACTCGCTGTATTTGAGGAAAACGTTGCAAATTTGGCTTTGGAAAAACATGGAAAAAGTTAAATCGATGTCCCCGGAAAATGTTGAATTACTCGAGAGTCGAGAAAAATAAAAACTTTGCAAATTTGTACTAGGAAAATTGGAAAGTTAGCAAATATGGACCCTCAGCTTTTAAAATTCCGACATTTCCAGGACAGGGTTACCTTGCTTACTAACTTTTTGAAATTTATAACCTACCTATGCGATATTGCACCCAATTTTCCTTTTACTCGATGAACGTAGACAGTTAAGTATGGTTAACTTTTAGCGGCAAATCCTTCCAGAATTTACCTGAAAGCCCTTAATTTTCCGCCACTATTACTTCATAATATTGCCACATTCTACGCACAACTAACAATCGAAACACACGCGTCTGTTGGCCCCACCCAACCTATCCGCTTGTCCTCGGGAGTTTTACAGGGAGACCCCCTCAGCCCATTACTCTTCATAATTTTTCTAAGCGATCTACCCTCTTTCCTACCCAAACACCTAGGCTGCAAAATCCTTAACACCCAAATATCAAATCTCCTATACGCCGATGATATCCTTCTACTGGCTCCCAACAGAAAAAACTTAGGGGCATTAGTAAAACACCTCCAGAAATACCTCTCACTAAACCAACTCAACTTGAACCTTGCCAAATCAAAAATACTAATCTTCGCCAGAGGTACACGAACTTCTACATGGAGCAAATTTACCTGGTACGACATGCCTATTGAAATCGTCAGAAGCTGGCCCTATCTGGGATTACCTACCAAAACAACGGCTCCTTTCTCAAGCATCTGGCAATACTAAAAGATAAACTCCGCACCCAAACGCACATTGTCTACAAGCTATTCATTAACAAAAAACTTAAAAATATTCATACCCACCTAAAACTATTGAACTACCTACTGCTCCCAATACTAACCTATAACGCAATTTTTTGGGCATGGTACAAACCAGACATTCTTCGAAATACAAAAAAATTCATTCGCCACATATTCAGCCAGGACCACGCTACACCATCCTATATTATTATCAATGAGTTGAAACTCAAACCCATTTCCCTTACGCTCACATGCCAAAAGTTTAAGTTCTGGAAACGCTGCTCCTGCCAGATGGACAAATCCTTCCACCAACTATTATTCCTAGACTGGCTGGATAGACCGCCTAATAAATACAACCTTCTAAATCACTTCATAACATCACTCATTATTCCCCCCTCCGCTCCTACCCTTTTATCCAACTTCAACCTTAACCAAATTGACGTTTGCGAATACCTGACCACTACTAAACTTATGACTGCATACGAAAACCCAATCTCGAAGCGCATTCAGGACTCCACCCACTGCCCCCATTAAAAAAAAATAACCAACAATCTTTCCCTTCTCCTTAAAAAGTTTATTTTCCATCTCAGAGCGAACCCCTACAACATCTATCTAAATAATGGACCTTTTAGACCCGATATTACAACCCCTTGCATACTGTATGGGAGAGATCTCCCCCTATGGACACATCTCCTCCTCAACTGCACTGACCTCACTTTAACGGCCTTACGATCAAAAAATAAACTTCCACTAACTCTAACTCATACTAACTTTATTGAATCGTTCCTCATCAATATTCACGAACCTTACATGTGGCTGCTATTCAGAACAGCCTCCCACTATGGTAAACTACTCTTGCAGATTAATGAACAATCCATCCTTACCGTATAACCAAACAATAACACCCATGCCAGAAGGGGCTGAGTCCCCTTAGTGCATTAACGCGCCTCTCTCCTTCCAGAATTTACGTTAATTTGCCTACACAATTTAATATACGACATCAAGCAACCATGTCGCGTTTATCACAACCGCACTCCAGTCAGGTAGCAGACAAGTGCCCATACACACCATTGCCATTCGTCAGCTACAAAACCGCATACCAAACATACAATTATCGAGGTAACAACATTCCAAAATTGGAAGTTGATCCCGTCGAATACCAAGGATTACAACAATTCTCTAAGTTTCAAAATTACATCTGTGTTTAAATAGGTGTGCATACATGTGGTCAGCCATAAGGGTGATAGCATTTTTCATCTAATCTCTACACTTACAGTAAAGTGTATAAATATTCTTCACTCGTCACTAGTACATGCAGTGTTACATTCAGGCTACGCGTTTCAATATAATCCTTCAGATAACTTTGTGCTAGTTTTCTAAACAAATATCAAGGATCTGCTTTTCACTACTGCAAACATTATTCTACAGGTTATTGTGAGATGTTTTTCATTTTTTTAAATAAGGTCGGCATACAGTATTTCGGCGCAATTTTGATCGTGATTTAAAATGGATAGGTTTACTTGGTAATTGGAAACAATCGCATTTGTAAACAGTTTAATCTTAGTCGACTTGCCTCACCCTTAAGGAACAGGGTACAAACATTTGTCACCGCATAATGCAGCAAATTACGTATCGTAAAACTTAATTTAAACTTTTCAAAAACAGTTTGATTACAATAAAGTTGGTCGTTGTCCGTGTCGTCATACTACGAGTGATGGTATTTTTTTTTCTTCCGTAGTTCGGGTCAGTAGCCAAGGAATCGAAGAGATAATTTCACGAGAAGGCAGCTCTGAAAATCACCGGGATACAGCAATGGGCAGTACTACGTTTAATCCTTTCGACGAGATACCTTTCACTTCTGGTCGACAGAGCAGAGCGAACGTCTACAAATTTCATGGTGCAAACTTCGACAATGGAAGAGCGACACAAGTTTTTTTTGCTTGAAATCCAATTTGGTTTCTAGCACGACGTTGGAGATCCTCGTAGCATCGTTACGAGTAGGTCGCAGGTTTTGCGAGCTCCCGCAAGTAGGCCTATATATATACGCGCTTATCGACCCCAGCCCGTGAATAGTGTTCGGATCAACAACGTTTTTTTTTTCAATAATTAGTAAGTTTACGCGGACAATGATAATTAATATTTGAATAGTTAAATATCCTTTCTGTTTAGCGTCAAACCTGCGAAAAGAGACGCAACCACGAGATCACCAAAATACGACGCTAGGCCTATTTTTTTTTCGAGGCCTTACCGCACCCTGTTTTAAAAGCGGCATCGGGGTAAACTGGTAATCAACTAATTTATTTAACAACGATAATCCCCAAAGAAATAGAAATCATCGCAACTTAAAAAACTTGATAACACTCAAAGCAAACTGGCTATTTAACAAATCCTGACATTTTCGTAACCAAACAAAATGGGCAACACCTATCTCCAGCATAGAATCTAGATCGGACAATTTAGGGGTGGCAACCACAGGAAACAATAAATTAAAGGAAACCTACCCACTGAACCTCGGTATAAACAAGGCCAATACTTCGCCGCTGTTATAACCATAATGCTATTAATGGCCGGTATCGAACCGAACCCAGGACCAAACCCTCCTATAACTCTTAAAATACGAACAAAAGAACTAGGTTGCCCTAACACCGACATAACATCCGACGAATCCATTTTCCTGCCAAAAAACAGCCTTACCAGAAGCCCACAAACCCAACCTGGCACTTTACCACAAACAAATCAGAATACAAACAAACCCTATAGAACAGATACCAACATCTGACTACGATGACAACGCAATGCCGCCATCCAGAAGCAAAAAAGCAAAAAATCAAAACCCCAAAAAAAAAGAAATATCACAAAAGGAAATACTCTACTTCCTCAGTATCAACATCACCCACGGAACTCTCCTCCAAAATTGATCATTTTGAATTACTAATGGAAAAACTAAACAAAATTGATAAAAAACAAGATAAACAAGACACCGAGCTAAAAAAATTATCGAACTCCTTCGCGGACCAGCTCAACCAGGCCTCCCTTAAACTAACAGAGCAATTCACCAATTTTAGGACAGAGATAATAACACTTGAAAAAGACGCAACCACCAAACTTTAAAAGTCTCTAGAAAACTTCCAACAACGCCATGACGCAAAACTGGACCACATGCAAACTGAGATAACCCAACTAAAATCCGCTGCCAACAACACAGAACCCAACCCCACTTACCCATTCCCGCCTCCAATAAATAATTCCCAAGATATTAGAGACATGAATCTAAAGCATGAAAACCTCGAAAACTACTCGAGACGTGAATCATTCATAATGTTTAATTTGCCACCACCAGACATGACCTCATCATGGGAACAAGAGACAAGAAAAACTTTCAGGCTTCCCGACTACCCGATGCTGACAATGTTAAACTAGAAGCCATACACCCTTTAGGCCGACCAACCCTTGACAAACTGCAACTCCCAGTTGCGCCGATGATACGCCGATACGCCGATGATATCCTTCTACTGGCCCCCAACAGAAAAAACTTAGGGGCATTAGTAAAACACCTCCAGAAATACCTCTCACTAAACCAACTCAACTTGAACCTTGCCAAATCAAAAATACTAATCTTCGCCAGAGGTACACGAACTTCTACATGGAGCAAATTTACCTGGTACGACATGCCTATTGAAATCGTCAGAAGCTGGCCCTATCTGGGATTACCTACCAAAACAACGGCTCCTTTCTCAAGCATCTGGCAATACTAAAAGATAAACTCCGCACCCAAACGCACATTGTCTACAAGCTATTCATTAACAAAAAACTTAAAAATATTCATACCCACCTAAAACTATTGAACTACCTACTGCTCCCAATACTAACCTATAACGCAATTTTTTGGGCATGGTACAAACCAGACATTCTTCGAAATACAAAAAAATTCATTCGCCACATATTCAGCCAGGACCACGCTACACCATCCTATATTATTATCAATGAGTTGAAACTCAAACCCATTTCCCTTACGCTCACATGCCAAAAGTTTAAGTTCTGGAAACGCTGCTCCTGCCAGATGGACAAATCCTTCCACCAACTATTATTCCTAGACTGGCTGGATAGACCGCCTAATAAATACAACCTTCTAAATCACTTCATAACATCACTCATTATTCCCCCCTCCGCTCCTACCCTTTTATCCAACTTCAACCTTAACCAAATTGACGTTTGCGAATACCTGACCACTACTAAACTTATGACTGCATACGAAAACCCAATCTCGAAGCGCATTCAGGACTCCACCCACTGCCCCCATTAAAAAAAAATAACCAACAATCTTTCCCTTCTCCTTAAAAAGTTTATTTTCCATCTCAGAGCGAACCCCTACAACATCTATCTAAATAATGGACCTTTTAGACCCGATATTACAACCCCTTGCATACTGTATGGGAGAGATCTCCCCCTATGGACACATCTCCTCCTCAACTGCACTGACCTCACTTTAACGGCCTTACGATCAAAAAATAAACTTCCACTAACTCTAACTCATACTAACTTTATTGAATCGTTCCTCATCAATATTCACGAACCTTACATGTGGCTGCTATTCAGAACAGCCTCCCACTATGGTAAACTACTCTTGCAGATTAATGAACAATCCATCCTTACCGTATAACCAAACAATAACACCCATGCCAGAAGGGGCTGAGTCCCCTTAGTGCATTAACGCTTCTCATACTGTATGCGGCATGGCTACACTTTTGACCAATAGTGATCCGTGTGCCACTCTGCGTCTTAAAAATCTGCTTTCGGATTTCCAAAAAATAATGTTACGAACATTCTCGAAAGCTTATATGCGCATCTCGTATAGCTCAGCCTGGCTCGGCTAAGCTTTTTTCGTGCGCGCCCTCATTTAAAACGTATGCCGCATTCTTATCCCGCTTGGTGGCGCTAGTGTACGCCGAGGGGTAAGCACCTGCAATAAGCATTCTTTGTGCTCGCGCCCTATGTTCAATTAAAACATGGAATATATAATGTCTTTCTTATCGAATTTCGGATTCCGGAAATAGAGGGCGCTGCTGGACAACGAGCAGAAAATCTGCTCAAGTTGTTTTCCGTGGTTTTTTCCTCTTTTGTGGCTCCGGCCTCTGGTCGCATCTATGTTTTTTTTTCTTCTTTCTTGTTCATGTTCTTCAGCGGTAAGGCTCTAAGAATCGCTGGCTTCAATTTGTCAAATTAGGGTGATCACCATCTAGTCCTTGTTGTTGCGTCGTCGGCAGTCCAGTTGTCAACTGCAATAAAAACATCCATTCAATTATACCCGAGTGCTGCTGCTGCTGCTTCTGTGCTATATGACGCTCTTTGCCTCTTGACCATCGGCACGACGCCATCTTTTTTAAATATAAAAAGATCACCGAATGCACGGTTTTTTCATCGGAAGTTTCAGTCCATTTCCATGTGTGCCGATTTCGTTGTTTTTTTTGTTTTTTTGGGCGACGGCATCAGTTTCCGGGAGATGAGCACGATATATAATCACAAAAGCATTGTTTTGAACGCAGCCACGCATTACTCGGTAAATATATTATAAGTTTAGGGTTTGTCGGGGTGTTTTTTTTTATTTTGGTTTGGTCGTTGTTGTCCATCCTTCCTTTTATCTCTCTAGATTTTCTGACTGTCTGATGCGCGTCCGAAAATAAAAGTTTCGTTGTCGCGATCGCAGTTCGTGTGTAGGCCTTCACGCCGAATGTGGCTGTGATATTTTTTGGCAATTAAAAATGGACCCTAATGTCGATAATTGTAGCTTTCCTTAGGGTCACGTGATGGTGGTTGGCGCGTCACGCGGAACACCCAGCGAGGCTAGATTTTTGACCAATAGTGAGTGATCTGTGTGCCACTCTGTCTTACAAATCTGCTTTCGAATTTCCAAAAAAGAATGTTAAAAACATTATTGAAAGCATATAAGCGCCTCTTGTAAGCTCAGCCTGGCTCGGCTTATAACTTTCTTCGTGTGCGCACTCATTTAAAAAGCATGTCGCATTCTTATCCCGCTTGTTGGCGCTAGTGTACTCCGAGTGTATGACGAGATTCTGTATAATTAAGTTTAGGAAACTTGCATTCCAGTTTCAAGTTTCGGAAACTTAATTGCGTTTCAGTTTAAAGATTCGGAAACTTAATTGCGTTTCAGTTTAAAGTTTCAGAAACTCAATTGCGTTTCAGTTTAAAGTTTCGGAAACTCAATTGCGTTTCAGTTTAAAGTTTCGGAAACTCAATTGCGTTTCAGTTTGAAGTTTCGAAAACTTAATTGCGTTTCAGTTTGAAGTTTCGGAAACTTAATTGCATTCCAGTTTCAGTTTAATGTTTCGGAAACTTAATTGCATTCCAGTTTCAGTTTAAAGTTTCGGAAACTTAATTGCATTCCAGTTTCAGTTTAAAGTTTCGGAAACTTAATTGCATTCCAGTCTCCTATAGGAAAGAATTGAAACATTTTCCATATTTTCCGAGTTCAAATTTGCCAAAATATTCCATTTTTTTCCGAGTAGGCCTACTAATTTGCAGAATTTTCCGAATAAAGTGTAAATTATTTTTCACCAAATTATTAACCATATTATTAACATATTTCCCTGCGGCGATTTTGCAAAATACATGTATGTCAGTTTTTGGCATTGGTCAGGGAAATTTTTTTAAAACCTGGAAAAGTCAGCGCAGTCGAAAATAAAATTTCTGGAGGAACTCTGATAAATTTCCGAATGCTAAAAATGCTTCGTACATTTATTGACACACGCAGTTTACATACTGTAGCTCAGTTTTATTCACCAGGTTCATTTTAACAGGGCTCATGTACTGCACATCTTAATAAAAGTATCGTATATATAATTTGAGCGAATCGTTCCGTTAGAATTATTAATTCATAAGATGACACCATATTTATGAATTCGTTAGCAGCATTATAAGAAGACGCTAGCGTCTAAATATTGCGTGATCATCGTCCTATTCCGCGGGCCACACAAAATTAATGTTTTTACCCCCTACGAGTGTATTTGCATAAATCTTTTAATATATCTCCAGCTGTCGTGGTTTGCACGTTTCTTAATTTATGCTCGCAGCGATAAATAATTGTACATAGTTAGCGATTCTCGCGTTTTTTTTGAATACTTAATAATAATAATAATTTAATGCTAGACAGTTTAAAAAGTGGTATTTTTAAAAATAAATCCAATCTTTCATTCCCGAAATAACTGGCCTCTTGGGGGGTTTGAAAGAGTGGCATATACAGTATGGCTACATACTGTATGATATGATGTGTATAGCTACTAAGATGTACATGCAAATTATTTATTAGTCTGAAATTGTCACCATTTATTATGATGTACGCATGTACGTGTATACAGTAGATAAAATGAATTTGCTGAAACTTCAAAACGTTCATGCATTCAAGATACAAATGAACTTTAATATTTTCCATAACTTTAGGTGGTTGGGAAGTGTTATGGCGAATTCGACTCACCCAAAAAGTGTACACCCACGTGCACCGGGTGCACGTTTTTGCACCCGTTCCACTCGGCTCGGAAATGGTGCATACTTCACTGAACTGGGTGCACCCTACGTTCCCTCTTCGACTGGTTACGCCCCGTGCACCGGGTGTGCTCCGCCTCCACTATCAAGGGAGCTGGTGGATGCGGTGCACCCAACATGGCAGATTATAATTCGTCTGCTTTTCTCTAACGAGGAAGGAAAGTCGGCTCGATCGTACTGGCAGTTCGGCAACATTTTTATGATATTTTTGAAAGGCAAAGTGAATTTTGTGTAAATATAGTGAACCCTGTTTAGAGTGCCCTAAAAAAAAGTGCTACGTTGGTCACTATACAAAGAACGCCTGAATTAATTTCAAATGATGAACATGTACACTGCACTTATGCACGTATCCTGTAATAAATGTAGTAGAAAACCACAAAAACAAAAAAAGTACAGAATCATAATGTACATGGGTTAAAGCAAGATGTAACGTGACTCATCCGTTATCTGGTCACTTTTTAAGGTATATTGGCAATGTGAAAATTCCAAATAAGACAAACGCACACTGGTCACTGTACACAATAGACAGGTGGTCACTGGTCACTATACAGAGAAATTTTATGAAGGAAACGTACACTAGAAAAAGCAATTCACTAAAAAGTGGTCTACATAAACGGGTGGTCACCATTCAAAGGTGGTAACTTATCCAGGTTTTACTGTATTTATAATCGCTGGCAACGCCACCTACGGGAGGTCGTTTCCTAGGCAGTTTTCCATGTAGAACATTTTGAATTATGGAAGGAAATTGTGTCGGTTGGCCGTGCGCGGTATTAATTGGTATTTTATGGTGATCTTGATTGGTTCGTCTGTAAGGGGTTGCTGCGTATCGAGCGTTAGTTTTTGGGAGCGTATCAGGCTGTGTATAGCGTAGTGTATCAGCCGTGATATCCTTTCATTCCCTATATAATATTTCTTCTCCTTTACTGAGCATTGGCACGCAAATGCATCATTACTAGCAGACAGGTAATTTCGTATTCCTGGAATTATGACTGTACGATAGTTTCTCCTGGTTTTACCCCAAAATTGCGATCTGGGATCATGACCGCTCTCCACCTTATCATATATAGCACGCATCGTTGATAACAGTCTACGTCTGGTACACCTACTAACGTCGGCTGAACATTCCAATTATTCTCGCTTCGACTGGTTACGTCTTGACCTGACCTCAAACGTAGCCATTTTACCGTCAATTTAACAATGCTCGACGAGTCGTTGCATGTTTTTTTCTGTTGTTGTTTCTTTGGCGAGATACTGCACGTTATTTCAAAAATTTCTTAGAATTGTTACATGTATAGAATCGGGTTTAAATTTAATATTTTGTTGTTGTATCATCGAAATGTTTTTATATCATAAATCGGGAGATACAGGATACCCTCAAATCTGGAAAAGTCAGGAAACTTGAAAATGTCTGGAAAAGTCATGGAAGAATGGCTTATTTTGAAAAGTCAGGCAAATTCAAATCGTCATGTTGTTGCTATCCAAAATTAAAGCTTCTTCATGGTTGGCTCAGGGCCCATTTTTCGATTACAAATTTGAAACATTTCCTCGTTTTTTTTGAGTACAAATTGTAAAATTTTCCACTTTTTTCGTGTACAAATTTGCATATTTTCCTAGATTCCCAGGTCAAAATTAAAAAATTTACCACGTTTATAGAGTACAAATTTAAACATTTTTTCCGAGTTCAAATTTTTAAAACTGCCATAGGTAAATTTTCCTGCGTCAATTTTGCCAGATATATCGATTTTTGACATTGTCATTGGTCAGGGAAATTTTTTTAAAACCCGGAAATGTCAGGGAAGTTGAAAATTAAATTTTTGGGGGGACCCTGGCAATGGTGTTGTATATAATCATGTTTATTATACTCGTGCATTTAACTCGAAAAATTAAAATCATGCAATGTTTTCAAAATATTGTAGGAAGGGACGACGTCTTAAGAATATATAAGTGCGTATACAGTATATAGGGAGTATCCCTGTCCCTCATAGTGTTCGGTGTATAGATTTTGAAAAAAAATGTAAATTGTTGAGTAAATTAGAAAATTTTTTCGTTATAGACCTCGATGTGAGTTATTGCACATTTTCGAGTAAAGCTGACTTCGTGCAAACGAGATTCTAAAACTGATTTTACCTATACCGTATACGGGTACATATTCTCTTTTCTAACGGATAAAACACCTGTTATAAAATGTTATTAACTTGCAAAGTTATTCGTAAACGATTACGAACGTGCATGTAGTTAGGCTGTAAAAAACATGTACAGTACCTCGGTTTAATGTAATGGGCGTAGAAAAAAAGGGAGGGGGTTTGGGGAATCGAAAACCTTAGGCCTTAGCCCTTCCCCACCCTCCACTATAGTACAAAAGTTTAACACTATATACAGATACACTCCCCCCCCCCCTTGAAAATGTATACCTACGCCCTCGTTTAATTAGAGGCCATCCATGAAGGTCGTTCGGTAGAGGGGGGGAAGGGGCATATGAAAATGGGACGCAGGCGGACAGGGGTGAGGGAGGGGTTACAAGGAAAGTGGACGTCCGTATGTCTACTTGTGCTTAAACTGTCATCAGTTTTAGATAATAAATTGATTGCATTGATTTTATTTTCTTGCTAATCAATTTATTGGCAAATTTTCTGATTTCTTTAGTTTACATATCATTCAGCCATTCAGCCTGCATCAGCTATTAAATACATTACTTTCATACATTCATTTTGGCCTTTAAAACTGGGTGATTTGGTATTCTGTTAGGGGAAATTCCTTGTTTTATTGAAAGCTGTGAATTTGTACAGTTATTCATTGTCTCAGTAATATTTTAGACAAATATACATTCTGGATATGTATTTTCATCAAAAGTAGCATGCACAAATCCCTGAAAGCATCAATAACTCAACATGCATATGCTTTTGATCACGAGGAAATCATTGAAGTGACAATTGCAGGTATTAAGGCTACCAAACCTCAAGCGAAAGCAACCATGTTAACAATTAAAAGTATGGATGATTGGTTAAAATCAGATTTTGAAACTTTGTAGGTAATTCGCCTAATTCAATTTTGTTTTGTCTATTTTAAAACATGTAACAGTTATGATATTCTGTAGGTCTGTGCATGGTTCACCTTATTCAATCTACAGTGTACATTTCCATCTACATCAAGCTACGGCATTTCTTGAGTACGGCTACTAATTATTTGGTGTAGTTTTTAAATTAATAAAGTCGGTTTTGTATTTGCTTCGATCCCTCACGGATGTCGCTGCTATCGAAAGTGGGTTTTGCTAAGCCATTTGTCGCGTCGTGCGAATCATCCATCGAAATCTTGACAGAAAGTATTTTATTTGATTTTTTTCCCGGTAAAAGCGGCGTCATTACACGCTCCATATTTCTTCAATACTTATATCGACCGATATTTATGAGCCCCCGGGCCGATGCATTCATGGAATTGTCCCCCCAGATTTTTGCCTACTTTTGTTATGATTTTCGTCCACTTATGACAAATTGTAATTGCCGAGCCACCGTATATATATACAGTATTTTTTTATATATGTGTGTATTTTTTTGTGTGGGCTTGTCACCAACAACAGCAACGGCTAGCTGTCAATACTGAGGCTTATAACGGTATCGTAGCAGCCGCTTGCACGGTGCAGACAGGCAAAAACAATCGCTGAGACAACAAGGCATTTATGAAACTATTTGCACATTGGGACCAGCAGACACTGGCACGTGACAAATTAGTGTTTTTCCCAGTTCGGGGATAGAGATAAACGCGTATAGGAGAAGAAAAAAAAAGGCAATATCGTATTAGGATTTGGGAAAGAAATGAAAGAGGGAAATGCGCTAAATGGGAATAGATGACTCGGGTGCATCGGCGAGGGACGACCATAAATGTATAGGAGGAGAAACGCGAGGCTCTGTCCATCAGGTGGCGCTATCGATTACTTTCTATAACTTACGTTTTCTACGTCGGTTATGCAGGGTTACCATGGAAAAGTCGGGGAATTGGAAAATGTCTGGAAAAGTCTGGAAAGAATGGCGTATTTTGAAAAAGTCAGGGAAATTCAACGTATAGTCGTATTGTTGCGGTCTAAAGTTATTGCTTCTACATGGTTAGCTCTAAGCTCATTTTTCGAGTAGAAATTTGCAAAATTGTCCACGTTTTCAAAGTAGAAATTTGCAAACTTGTCGACGCTTTCCGAGGACAAAATTGCCAAATTTTTTCCCGTTGTTCGAGTATATATACAAATGTGCAAAATTTTCCACGTTTTCCGAATACAAATTAGGAAAATTTTCCACGTTTTCCGAGTGTAAATGTGCAAACTTTTCCACGTTTTCCGAGTACAAATTTTCTAAAATTTCCCATGCACGTTTTTCACTCACAAAAATCCGCAAAACTTTCTACATTTCCAAAATTCCAATTTCTATTTTCTATTTCAAATTTTTCAAAATATTTTCCTTTGTCGATTTTGGAAAATACGTCAATTTTTGACATTGCAATTTAAACGTTACGTGAGGGAATTTTTATTTTAGATTTGGAAAAGTTAATGAAGTTTAAAATGAACTTCCTTGGGGAACCCTGAAAAGGCACATTTTTGAAGTTGAGTGTGTTAAAATAGTGCGAAGGTTTCGTATACATGTACATGAATTTAACTCGATAAAAAAACCATCGAAAACCAGTTTCTTTCAAAGTAATATATAAAAATTCTCCACTGACTTTTCCAAGTCTGGGAGAATCCCGGCTATAAACGTCTCCTATACTTTCACATTCATTCTTACTTTCACGAAACTTTTCATAAAGTTTTGCAGACATGACACTTATTTTCCAGAAAAATCCCGGAACAAAGTTGATATTCCGCAAACTTCAGTTGGTTGTAGTTAGTGTCTGCTGGGATTTCCTCACTGGGGATGGCCTTAATTCGCTTTATACGTATATACAGAAACGAATCGATATACGGGGGTGTGCAGTCAGTTTGATCCATTTTTGTTTCGGACGAGCATCCATTGATGAATGAACGGTCGAGGAGCCAGCTATATAGAACAATGGCAATGAGTAACGATGCATTTTTTTCACCTTAAAACTTGGGCTTTTCTCGGAAACGGCATCCCAGAAAACGCAGACAGCAGACATTGCAACGTCCCATTTCCACGTATAGAAAGCCACGTTTTTTTTTCGGTATATAGAGACTATTTTTCATTCAGTCTTTCATATATAAAAGAGAAGAGAAAAAACAACGGTTATGGGCCCCTAGAAACTGGCCATGAGAATGACCATCGTATATATACGGAGATAGAAAGAGAGCTATAGTTCGCTGTAAGCGCTTTCCACTTATAATAAACTGCGATACTACAACTATCATTAAGGGTTGATTTGATGAACACCGTTTGATAACCCGACGGCAATATCTGCTATTATTATTATCATCCCTCGATGCTCGCCATGCATGCCTCCTATATATATATATTTTCGCCGTCCATTCATACGGCTGGACAAGAGTGGACAGTGGAATGGACCTCCAATAAATCAGAGAGGCCGACCGCCATGTTTCGTGGGGATTTTCTGCAATTACTCCAGAGTCTCCAGCAATGGATACGGACAAATTACTTCCGGTTTTGGCAACTTTCCACGTATTGAACGGTCAAGATATGAAACTGGACACGAGCGCTGCATGGAGCTCCCTCGGCCATGCCATAGATCCACGACATTGCAACTGTCTGCTGAAAACAAAAACAAGCGAGTCCGGTCGGTTACGCCTGCATTTAACGACGAAGCGAGGAATTCTGGGATACAAATATTTGAAAGGTCTCTCCGTTTTTAAATTACATGCACGGAGATTGCTTTAATTTTCGATTTTCATTAAAAACTGGTTGTTCTGAATGTCTAAATACTTTTGGAAAACTTTTAAACTTTCCCCTGCAATACAAATTTGCACAATTTTCACCAATTTCAGAGGACAAATTTGCACAATTTTCCACAGTTTCCGTGTACAAATTTGCAAACTTGTCTAGATATGGAGGACACATACATGTACTGTGTAATGAATATTGTCCCTTTTCGATTTTGAAAACTAGTGGATAACATTAAAAAATGCTGTTTGTCTTTAATTGTGAATTACTTTAGCAGGGCGGTGACAAAAGTTTCATTTTCAATTTCCCTGACTATAATCCAAAAAATCCCTGACCAAAACTTACTCGTTAATACACATCAATTTTTTTGTCATAATGAAAAATAAAATAACAATTGCAATGAGAAGCTTGGAAAAACACTAGATTTTGTTACGAGTCTAGCTGAAGAGGATTGGTGATGGAGCTGCTAGCAGACTGAGTGCCGGGATAGCATTTTTCTTTTATTTAGGAAAATTTCCCTAACCACTTACAAATTTCCCTGACATTTCCATGAATTCCATGACCACTTTATTCCCCCCCTGACTTCCCTGACCTGTGGCCACCCTGATAATTTATGTTCAATTAATTCGTCTAGGAGTATGGCTCCATTTAGCAAAATCAAAACTGAGAAAGGTAAAATTTTGAAAGATAAATGCCATAAAATAAATCGAATTTTTATTTCTAGTATTTTAACAAATTATTTTGATTAGCTGAAGTAGTTTTAGTTTTTAGCACTGCGTGCCATGTTAATTTCGTTTTAAAATTATAATCAACTTCAAGTGGTTCAATAACATGTAGCAAATTACCATTTGTCACAGAATGATTAGTAAACAAATAGTTAAATAGACAATATTCCTAGAAAGCTAATGAAAGCATACTTTTTGCTCTAAAATTAAACAGTTTAATGGAACTTTTTGATACGTACGTTACAACATTTCGTTATAACCAAGAAATACTAATTGATTGGACAAGCATTTTAGTTATAATTAATGTTACTGTATTTAGTTAAAGTGATTGTCAATCCCATTTTCACATTTTCAGAATAAAGCGGACCTTGATGTAAAGTTAACAAAGAAATTTGATGATTTCTGAAGAAGGCAGTTATTTTTAAAGTGTGTTTTTGCCCATTATTACGCTCGCAAATTGCCGCCAGGAGGTGAGATGATTATCAGCAGATACGGATATACATGTACAGCAGTACTTAATCTAAATTAACAATGTGGCAAATTTGAAATCATGAGCATGTTTTTCCAGACTAAGGGATTAAGTGTGATTCTTAAATACAAATACAATTTCCTTTTAACAAAGTGAAAATGAAAATAATACTACATGGAATTAAGCTTAATATGGTGTTTCGTTCGGAAAGTAATCAGGGCATTTCCCCATCCTATACATTGTCGATGTCATTATTTACTTAATCACTTTTGAAGAGTTACATTGTGAAGAGTGCCTTTGTAAACTGCACCATTTAAATATCACATACATTTAAAAACTGACCTTTTATCAACATTGATGTAGGCATAACTGGTATCCACTACATCATAATTTTCAGGATCACCAGTTGTGTCTAATGCGTGTTTCGAATCTTTTATGTCTGACATATCAGGCGCCACCAAGTTTGAGTAAGAACTAAACTTGCGTTCTCTAGCATCAGAAACACCTTCACCTGAAATTAGAGAAAATGCATCTGTATACTTTCAAGATATTTGAGTCCATTATTTAATTCATGTCCTGCATCACAAACGGATTTAATTGAAAGTTTCTCATAAAGAATGTCTAAACGAATTACAAAATTAAAACGTAGCAGTAAAGTTTTTAAGTAGGCTAATTATATTTCCAGTATAACAATAATTAAAATAATTGCCTAGAACAATTACAATTGCAAAAAATGATTCCCATTTAAATTTTTTTTTTCGATTTATCTCCACAATACATGATGAAAAATTCAATTCGTGCAGGCAACCAAGATAATTACTTAGAGATGGCAGATTTTTAGATGTAATCACTGTCGGTAATTTGTCACCTGCTAGTTTTCGTAATTCCACGTCACCTGCAAACCAAGAGAACAATCCAACTATTAAAAATTAAAAATCTGTGTTTAAAACTCTTTGATTTGCATTAAGAAAACGTGCATATATTCCTTTGGATTTAATTTCAATTTTATACTCGTGCATCTTCAGAATGGCACGTGTACTGCAACATTTGAAATTTAATGTAAAGATATATACTACAGTACATGTATATATTTCTAGTACCGTTTTGTTCAATTTTAATAATAAACCCACACTAAGAAACCCTGTCTAATTTTTTATGATCATTTCATGTATTTTCAATTTTTTTTTTGGAACACCATACAGTTACTTTTAAAAAGAATTAAATATATTTTATAAATGATATTTGCCCCAGTTTTTTACATCACAAAAACTTGCCTAGATTATTGTAAATTTTTGACTTCCTTTTAGGGACAGGAAATGCTGAGACATCTTCAAGACCATTTCTGAAAGAAAAAATAAATAAATTAAATTTATTTATATAAACGTTAAATTTGCATTTATCTATAAATAAATAATCGTAAATTTATGGCAAGTATACATACTTGAATGGCATCCTTAAACTGTCGTCAAAGTTTGGTTCAGATATTTCCGCCTCTCTGAAAATAAAATGTAAAGAAATGAAACAAGAGAAAAAGCTAAACAGCTAATGCTAGAATTTAAATCGTTATTTTAACAATTATTTCTGGCATAATTGCCGAAAACAAAAAAACAAATTAAACTTTTAGAGGCACACGCAAGCATTGTAATACTTGAATGCCTTTGACATTCTCCACTTTCAAAAAATGTAAATCACAGCATTAACAAGTATTTTGAGAGAAGGCTAGCTAGAAAAAAATGTATGATAATTCCTTTTTCAAATATCATTTTTCTGTTATTCTCACAACAATTCTTATAAATTGTTAAAAAATTGAAAACAAACTAGCATTTTCTAAATTTAAAAATTCCTTGAAATTTATTTTGGCGAAACTTCATAAATATAATAAATAACAATTAAAATAGGATACCACATGAACCGACATATTTAAAAAACTCAACACAAAAAGATATCAAATTATTGGCAGTTACCTGTTGCCATCGTTATAATCGTTGTTAACCAACATGTCGAAGTAATCACCATCAGAGTTTAAGTAAATAGGAAAATCATCATTAACAACATTGTCTTCACGCTTGATGGCATTTGGAGACAGTTGGGTTTCATTTTCCACTGTAAGAATAAAAAAACGGATATGAGTGGGAAACTTTAAATTAAATTCATAAACAAGATAAAGTAATAAACTGTCAACTCATATTCAAAAATACTGTATAACAAATTCAAAGTCAAACTTGGTTTACATTATATTCCTGAAATCTACTATATATGAAATGTTCAAAATAAGGCATACTATTTTATTTTGTTAAATTCTATAAACGGTAAAATTTTGTTAGAACTTAACAGGGATCTTGAAATATTTAAAAAAATTAAAACAGAGGATCATATATCCCTGTATTACATCAAGTTTTAACCAACATTTTATCAAAATTAACCAGCTTCATGTTCTGACTGACTTAAGATTGTTCTAAAATTCCAAAATAGCTGAACATTTACCATTAAGCTCATCATTTTCTTTCACAGGAGAAGCCATTCCTTCAGCTGTGAATTCCTCAGCTGGTAAACTTAAATCCTGATGACGAAAAGAAGCAATTGAGGGATCCTCTTCTTCAAACATTGGATGATATTTGAAAATCTTTGGTGTGTCTGATAAGCTTTCCTATTGATTTAAAAAAATACTTGAATATATATCTTCATATGGTCTGAAATTCTCAGCAAATTGATACTCATGCACAACATACATCATTTTCTCGTTCTTCCTTTTCAAACACATAATTGTTTACTTTAAAATATGGGCCTGGTTTTTTTACGTCATAGCGATGAGGACGCTCAAAGGCTATTGTTGGGTCCACTTGAAACGAATCTGTTGAAAGAAAAATGTCATTTGTAAATGAATAAAGATTTTACAGTAAATTAAATATTGAAATTTCCGTGATTCCAGTGAAATGCAGATGTAAACAACTTCAACTAAACTGATATTTAATTGAGCCAGGAAAAAATGCGTTAATAACGCCATAAACAATCAATGAGCAACTGTTATACACAAAAGAACGTTCCATAAATGGAACACCAGACATAGAAGTATCCATTTCAAATGCATAGATGCACTGCCTATGGCGCCATCTATTGACAACTACTCGCAATGGCGCGAGTAATGGCGTACAATGCCAACATTAAAGATTATGCTTATTTTTTTCCAAGTTAAGTTTGAGAACAGTTTGGTGAAAGAAAAATTCAAATCTAAACAGTTTCACTTTAATATTAAAGAAACGACTTCTACGACCAAATTTGCTTCAAAAATAGCGACGTTTTGGCACCATGTGCCTTTATGTGCCATGTGCCTAAGATGAAGCCACGCCGTGCGCGCTTGTAAATGAATCGTTGGCAACGTGTCGCTCACCTGTGTTCTAAAGCACGTGGCCTTTGCGCGCGCTCATTAATTACCATAAACATGAAAGCCAATAAGATACAGGTGTTATCCTGTTCGTTCAGCTTTGACGACACATGGAAGCCAATATCTTAAGATACAGGTGTTACTCGATCTGTTCACCTTTGACGATTTGGTTTCATGGGTTAATATGGGTATGGCTTCATCTTAGTGATTTTCGAAACCCAAACATCAATTGAAGTGCACCTACTTATATCACGTATAGGCCTACTGTGGTTGAATCAATTCAAAACATCGACTTCAAGTTTTATCCTTCCCCACTTTAGTTAAGTGGGATCGAAGGAAAAACACTGAGTCTACCCATATATAGTTATCTCACATATGTCTATAAAAATGATGCGACTTTAAAACGATCCTACTGTTTGCTTACCTACTGATTCGGTATCACCTAATCCAGACAGGTATTTTTCCTGGTTATCCTCTTCCTCATTATTATTGTAATAAAACTGGACTTCTTCAAAAGGATCAGAATTTTTGTGCTTAGCAAAGGACCAACTCCGTGGAAAATTGGTCTGCAATCACAAAATGATCAATTAAGATTATTGTTAAAAATTTACATGTACTTGTAATAATATTTCTTATAGAGATTAAGTTACTGAATATGATGATCAAAACTAAATACATGTAATACGAATTTTAGGGAAAGAGAATGCTGTTAACTTCAAGAATTGTTGAAAAACTTATTGAAGATCAGATTTTAATTTTTATAAAGAGAAACAACTGCTTTAATATAAGATTTTAAAAAAGTAGTATACTGTATATAAAATCCAAATTAACTTAGTAATGCCATATTAATTCAGAGATAAAAGTAGAAAGAATTGAAAACGCTTAAGGAATAGCTCTATACTCGTAAATCTGAACAATAGTCCTTATTGTGTTGAAGGCCTCATAAATATATTTCTCATGATGTGTACTTACATCAGAGTCAGTTTGATATTCTTCTGGCATAGATTCTGCATACTGGTCCATAGCACCTTGGTTGGCATAACTCATAAGATTTAACAAATCCATTACCTCTTCATCAGTTAATGGTTTGTTATCATATTGCTGCTCTCTGTAATCTTTCTTCTTTCTTTGATAGCTGTGCGATTTTGATTTATGTTCATGATGCTCATCTGTGGAAAGAAAGTGGATTACGATTAAACAGCTGGACTGTATACCTGCATATGCTGTGTCCTATATAATGAAATATTTTCCCATTTTAAAAAAAAATTAAACTAGACATGCAACAAATATTTAAACTTGAAAGGAAACGTGGAGTCACGAATCTACAATGGGGGAAAATAGTGTCCGAGATGGTATTATTTGTTTTATGGATTACGTCCAAATTAACTCAAATAAAAAAAATGTAACTAAAGAAAAACATATAATTAGTAGCTGTATTTATTCAATTAGTTTGTAGAACCGATCAAGATTTTACTAGAAGTTGCATCAAATGTAACGATATCATTAATCCCAGTAGTTATTTCAATTGAAGTTTAAGTGAACAGAAACAAATTATTCAATTGAAATTATACCTTTCTATCATTCTATGGTAATCAAGTTTAAACCGATACTGCAATGAAATCCAATTAGTTCTAAATCTCAACATGGTTTGCATATACAGTATTCATGGGATGCCTCATTAATAAATGTAACCATTCTAGTAATTGATAAAACAACTGCACAAACTTGAGAATACCAGAGAATATTCTGGTATTTCAAGATATTGCGAAAGATGCTTACTTCGATCACGATGGTTCCAGCGATTTTGACCGAAATAGACGATGAACATCAAAAACATGCTAAAGACTGACCTTGCCAAAATAATTTGCTATTAGTTTTAAAAACGCATACGGTATATTTAAGAGTACATTCAGTATGTATTTAAATATTTTTTTTGAAATTTTATTTTCTTAAAAAAAGTTGTCAGTAGTGTTTGATGTTGCCTGTTTGCTGCAACGGCTGATTTTTTTTCTAAAATATACAGAAAATGCACATAAGGACAGAAGCTGATGCATTAGAAGCTTAGTTGCATGTCGGCATGTTGTAAAAACATGTCCGTACTTGTATGAAAGCTGTTCAAACTTATTTCACGCGCTTGCGTTATGTAGACATTTGTCAATTTGATCGAATTAAGCGATAAGATGATCCAATTAAGCGGATTTTTAAACATGGGGCAGTATAGGAAAAAATCCGTTCTGAAGGTTTTCACTGTACTTGCATAAGGCCATGCAAGTTTGTCATATTTATTATACTAACCATTCTTTACCAATTCCTCCACACTGACATCAGTGGCGCTATGACTTCCAGGGTATTTTTTTACAACTCCTACGTAGCTGTCATCTTGTCCAACCAGCCTGTGATCAGGGTGAGTCGAGGGGAAGTACAATTCATCCCCATAATCAGCATTAGCATCAAATAAACTCGGTTGGAATTTAATGATAGCTATATCTTTAGGATCAATTTCGTGTTCTGCCTCCAAATACGTAAGTGCCCTTTCAAGATCTTCATCTTGCTTGCTTTCACATTTATTCCTTTCAAAGTCTACTTTATAACGAAAGGAGCGTAATATTTTCTTTACGATGCACTGAGTGTAACTGTGCGCCCATCTGTACCCTGAAATAAAAAATCAAATGAAATTTGTAAAAGACAGGTTTCGAATTTAAAACACTGAAGTGACATTTATTTAGAACTCATCCAAAGTACTATATTTTATTCTCTATTGATTTCAAACTTTCCTTTTTATGTTTTAAGTTATACAAAGGAATTGTGCACTGCCAGAAGGCTTTGCGTTTAAGCAGCTAAGCATGCTTTTCTCTGAATATAATGTACACTATACAAACGGAAATTAAAAATCGGTTGCAAAAAAAAACCAATAACAACGCTACATGGAAAGCAGTTGTGTTCTATTAATGTACTATCAAGCATTTGGATAGGTCGATGTTAGCCAGTTTTTTTTTTTTGCGGTTTTTGCCATATCTGACCCCAATAATATGGATGGCTTCAAGGAATAACCATTATATTTAAAACAAATAAATTACACTATGGAAGTATAACAAAATAACATCGCATATAATATTACTGTATTTCAATTATCATCCAAGGCTAATTTTCACAACTTTGGATAAAAATTATAAATCTTAATAACAGTTATTTCAATACTGTTTTAAGGTATTCATATATGTTAGCTGAGTAAGCATATTACTGCCTCATTTGTATAACTGTAACAACAAAGTTTAAGCTCAAACCAGGGAGTTCTGCTGCATAATAAATGAGTTATGCAAGTTTCAATATTTTGGCATCCATATCCCAATATGGTGAGGGGGGAGGGGTTGTCAAAAAGAGGGTTACAACGCAAATGCAATATCTGACGAAATATTACTGAAATACCTGCAGTAAACAGGCGTCTTATTTCACTTTCCAGCTGTTTGAGAGCTTCCTTTTCAAGACCATAACGATATAAATCGTCCGTCGATATTCGCTCGTTCAAAGGCAAGCAACGGCCGAATGCGAAATCTGCAAAAATAAAAAAAATAAATAGTTTGACTTAGCTCGAACACCTTCCAGAACATGTACATCGAGTCGAAACTGAACGTGGGAAACCAGTAGCATCTTATAAAAACAAATTAGGAAAGTGGATGCCAATTGATTTAAACGTCACCTCATCGATATACAAGTGTAAGACGAAGTTACGCCATAAATTGTTGTCACCCATCCTCTTGGCAAACATGTCAACGTTTTAGCCTAACAAATTGCGGTGCCTACATTATCGTAAGAATGAAAACGTCTGCTCCTGAGAGGCTCACTGCATCATGTTAATTAAAATTTCTCCATGCAGGCCTTTGTATTTATTTACCTTTCCTTTCCTTCCCTGCTATCATCATATTCATGAATTCTTTTTTAGCCAAGAACAGGTAAAGGCAAAAGTTTAATTAACGAACGTGGATTTTTTTAATCCTGTTTATGCAATCGGCGCGCGCTGTTTATCGACCTGGGATTATCAAAATGGCGCATTTCCATTACATTAAAAACTCTTGAAGACGTAACGTGCCTCACTTAATGCCGCTAAAGAAGTCGAAGTCGTGAAAGCGGCAGGACTTTTTAAAAAGAATTCTTACCGTCATAGCACCATTCGTGTTTGCCACATACTCGTTTACTTAGCAGGCAACCTGAAAATATAATAAAAAAAAACGGGAATTAGATCTTATTTTACGGATCCTCTGTTCGCTATAAAAAGACCATAAAATGTTAACACGGGCTCTAAAGATGCCGATTTCAAATAGCGGCTGAAAATGTTACATGAAAAGAAGAATGATCGATATGAAACTCTAGAATTAATTTCATCATGAGTTTGTGTCTCATGCTATAAGAGAGGTCATTCATAAATGCATGTTCTAGTCTGAAATCTAAGCTGTTATAGCTCTACAATCGAACCTCATTGACAAAAACTCGCTTTATGCGAATTTCTGATAGTACGAACTCATTTCCAGTCCCTGTCCTAGGGTATGGACGAATAATGTTAATTATTCCGAATTCGGTTAATAAAAATTTTAGGTTAAAATAAATGAATGCAAAAAGTTATATACACTTGACCATTCATATACTGTGCGCTTACGTGGGGTAAGATTTCATCCAAACTTCGATGAAATTTTAGTTCTTAATTGTTAAAGTCACAATTTGTCTGACTTCTAATAGAATGAATTACGGTTTGAACTAAACAAAAATGCGACGTCTCCTGAGATTCGCCTTAATTAAATTTGACCATATAGGCATTGAAGATGGCGCTGCAACTACTCCACAGTAAGAACTAGCAGTTAATTTCATCAATTAAATCAAATCTCTGTATCGTCTACTGTAATACTGTACTGTCCATTAGGAAATTCGCAGTACATGTATTCGTAATTTTAAAAAAGAATCGTGCATGTTGCACTGTAAAAGAATGGATGCATTAATTTAAGACATCTGTTTTTTAAATTGAACTCTTTCGGGTGGCTTTCAGACAACGTTTCCAGAACCAGTAGAAAAACTCTGCTACAACATGCATGACACTCTATACAATTGTACAAAAAGTAGAAGACATTTTGCTCTTATGATACTTTTGTTTGGAAAAATTAGGTAACAACTTTAGAAATAAATACAAAAAAGTAATCTTAATTATGGAGCTGCTCGTGAAAAGTGAAAAAAATTTAGTCCATAATTTTAGATTTCATTTCAATTAAAACACGAGAGAGAAAGCGAATAGATGGCATACTTTAACAAGTTCATGGTGTTACCGATAGTGAAATGAAATCTTCAAAAATCTTAGATACAGTACATTTCATTTTCACAGTAGGCCTATGTAGTGCTTTGCTCAATATTTTTCATATGCCTCACTGAAGTGCACTTTGTATGTCAACATGCTGATGTCAAAATTTGAAGTAATTCATGTAAAAGGAATAGACTCGAAGGTTTCCGGCACATAAATATGACAAGGAAAATTTAAGCATGTCGTAGGAACCAAAAATATTAATGACGACGTGGATAAGTTGTCTTTTCTGATAAATCTTTTAAGAAAATGCGCGCATGAACTAACTCGTCCCTCTATTCCAGAATAGAGACGAGCAAGAAAAAAAGCCATCAATAACTAGATGAAGAGTACGAATATAAATTCAGTGATCACTACCTGTCCAAATATCCTATTACTGGAAGAACTACACTGTATATGATGGGCTATTTATAAACAATGCGTCATTAGTCATCTTATTACGTCCATCCATTCTTCAAATAACCCCTTTTTAACTTTATTGATTATAAATGAAAGCTAAACTTTAATAGAGCTGCACACGCCCTCGGTGTGAACATCGAACATTGATGATAGACATGTATAATCCATATCATATATGAAACAAAAGTGCTTGTAATGAATTTGCTTTTAGTTTACAACTTAGTGAATTTCAACATTTTTCTGTAAAATATGCTTTTAGAATTATATCAAAGCCAACAAAAGATATCTCATAAATCGATTACTCTATACAATGATATTTCTATAATTACGCAAATGAAAAAATTGATTTGCATCTAACACACGCGCAGTATATTGTACAAAACAATGCTTCTTAACATTTACTGTAATTTCGAAAGATGCAAATAAATGCTACGTATTGCTTCTATAATTATCAAAATTCAAACGGCTGAAGTTTCATCAGAGGTTAGTTATATAACGTTAAAGCATTTGCATGGTGTTCACAAATTACCCCTAAGTCGGCACTGTATTACTGTAAATGACATCATATCACAGAGGAAGCACATTTATTCCTCACGTAGACACTCATGTACAGTATTTTTACATGTATAGACATCATGAAAAAAATGAAATTGATATATTTATGAAGTTAAAAGCAACTTCTGGACTTTGCAATTAGCAAATTTAAAACGTTTCTTTAGTTAGCCAACCTACATTAGTGTAAAAGTATACATACTGTATATCTCAAATAACACCCTGTATACGCTGATAGCACCTTTAAAACCCCATTACAGTCTAGCACTGAGATAATTATAATTAGAGGTGGCTAATGTGGATAATTAAATAGTCGTCTGGATTAAATAGTGTGAACAGGTCATTCCACTACCCATTCATGAAAGACTCATTTCTCAGTCTTTTCGCTCATCCAGGCATATTCCACTATATTTACAAAACAAGGAAATGAAGTCTGATTAAAAGAAAACTCGATGAAAGTATGTTAAAATAATAGAATGAAGGAATATGCAGCTTGCATAATAAGCAATTATATTTACAGAATCTTACATTTAGACAGCAGATCTAGAAAAGTTGCAAAACGTCATAGAAAATCATTGCATTACATGTCCTGTGAACAAGTTATAGGAGCCGAGTTTATGCTGAACGGAAATAAGCTGTCTTCGAAATAATAGAATTTGCTGAAAATTAACTACTTCCAAGTAACTTTCATAATTTGAGCAAGCAAATAAATCCTTCTTCACACTTTTATGCTACATTATCTTTTGTATTCTTCAAGGAAGTTAGGATTCGTAGTGATAAACACCACTATACTGTAGTGTACGGTTTTTTTGGCATTAAAAAAAAGCAAACAATGGTAATAAGTCGTTTATGGACGGTCCCTCGTGTCATAACATTTCCATGCGGTGACATCATTGGTTATTTATTTCGCCATTCACTTACGTGACCACTTTATCTTTTTATACTTTTGCCCCCGAATCGTGTTACGGCCTGCAATTTTAACCTTATAAGCCCGTGCACTTCGTTATTTCGGATTCTCAGTGCAAAGACCCTGTCAAGACATTTGCGTAAAACCTGAGCGCATAATAAAGCGTGTTTCTTGATTAAAATCCATTATACGTGCAGTGCACTTGGGGCTATTCAACAGGCAACCAGACTTCGTTTCTAGACGAACGCAACGGTTCACGAAAAAAACGAAGTGGTTGAAAATTCAGTAGAGGCGCTGTAGTCGCAGGCAAAATGGCTGCCTTAGAAGTCGACGAGCAATTTGGCGACTAGGCGTGTCCAAAAACATTTAAGTTATATTCGTATTTCAAGTAATTTTATCAAAAAAGAATTATTTTCAAATGGGATAATTTGTAAATTTCCAGCAACAGTACCAATGACTTTCGAATCAACTACAATGTGTACGAGGAGATATATGAGAATATAAACACTTTTATGAATGTTTGAAATTAAAAAGGTTTATTCATTTTTCAGAAAAACTTTTCAGCTTTTCCCTAAAATAAAACATCCGAAAATAAAGTTAGTGATTCACGCAATGATATTTTTTTTCTTCAAATTTCCCACGTGAAGCAATGCTCACTCGTTATTTAAATTTCATTGATAATATTATGAAGCATAATCCCACGAATTGATGAATAATTCAAACATAAGCAACGCTTCCAAAGGGCCATAAAAATACCATTCCAGTATACCGTACATGTATATACATTGAGCGCGATTCCTCGTTGCACCAACACTGTTTCGGAACGACCTACATCATGCGTTTAGATTTTTTTTTCGCCTAAAGGTAACACATCGTAAAAAGCAGCAACCCTTCGATAGTCGAGCTTAGCGCGAAAGAGTGGGCACAATGTGCTCGTGTGACACCCCCGCAATCCACGTTCAACAATTGCATCGGCGTGAATTAATGAAATTACGCGGGAGGTTACCATGGTAACAACATGGCCGATGGTCCGAAGCTGCTTGGCAACCACTAGGAAATGGAGACGAAAATGAACTACGGGGAAAAATTAACGAAAGATCATTGGCCTAATATGGAAACCCGAAATAAAAGATGGCGACAAACGTGGTTGACCCACTTTGCCCATTGGCACTCATCCGTGTGCACCATTAGAGTATTATCCATTTAATAATGAGCCCTCTGATTAACGAACTCATTAAACAATCACGGAGGCCGACCATCAATGTCACTTTAATGTTTAGGCTCACTAAGATTTCCAGAAACCGTGTTGAGGCATCACCAAGATGACGGTCAATTGATAGTCTCAATTGAAAGTCCAAAAAATTTAGAAATACCATTTCAAACGGAAGTGAAAATGGAGTATTTTGATACATTTCTGTACTTCTGGTTTCAAGATATTTATAGCGTTCGCATTTATTTCAAAAACTCTAGAGCAGAACAAATTATTCTCGTTGAAGAAAAAAATAAATTTCACAAACACGTCCCGTGGTATTTTTGTGAAAACATAAATTAATGAAAACACGACATGAAACATTGAATTAATGGAAATATCGTGTTAGGTTAAAATGAAACCTTCATTTTTCTTCTGACGAACTACTGTATATGCAGATATCGTTTATGACAGAGACGTGTAAACGTGTTACTGCATATTTCCCACTTTCATTACAGCAGTGCCCTTATGATATCCCTTGGGAAACTAAAACTATTATGCAAAATGTAAAACGTACGTGAAGAAATTTTGAGCATTTATGTACAACGGTTCTCTAAATAAGGGCAACGTTTCGTTTCCTGCAAGGAAAATGATTTCTTATTGCCAAGTACGATATAAAAAAGTGCAATATTGATTTGCACAGTATAATCAGAACCGAGAGGTCAATGACTGATGATTTTTTATGAGCATTTTCTTAGTTTCTGCCAATGATTTATTGAATTTTCTTTTCGTTATTAGTAATTCGACTGAACTTCTATAATAAAGACATTCATTTACACATAAAATTAGACAGGTATGGACTGCATGAACACACATGTTAATTGCGGTTTGTTCCCTTAAGAGAGTGCTAAAACATATCATATAAATAACACGACTGTAATTAATTTGAAAGGATTTTTTTCTCCAATGTACAATTAAGTTATCCATTTTCCTTCACTGTTACAAAATTAAAGGTGAAATTAACAAATTTCCCAGACATGAAAGAAAAGCAGAAATATTTAACAATAAAAGTAAAAGACTTAACACTACCTTAATACATAGATTTTTAATATTTAAATTAAAAATTCTTGGTTCACTCGTTTAAGAATTCTGATATACATGTAAATGTTTTCTCTTTTATTTAAGTATGGTAATGTAGTGTTATCAAATCATTGATCTAACAAACAAGTACAACCTCTTTAATTTAATATTCGGCAAACGCATTTTCAAGCATTTCAAGAGCATCAGTGCAATTACTAGAGCGCAAAATTAGTTCATTATATCAAACGACACTCACATAAATATATCATTTAATTACGAGTTACAAGCATTTCCTAGCCTACATAAATTTTCAATCAAGAAGATGAATGCGTCTTTCATATGAAATTTTCATTCCATATAAAGATCAGATTACTAACCAAAATTTGGTTATACAGTATACATGTATTTCTATTATTTTTTCAAAGTGATAATATGTTGTAATGTCCCTTAGAAATATTGTATATTGATAATATACTTGTTTTTATTTTCAATTGTTATAGGCACAAATGAAAACAAAATTTGCATTTTAGGAAACAAATTGTTTCTGAATAAGGCGTGCATCCATCCATAGGAGATACATATACATGTATTTAATAGGGAAAAAAGCCCAAGGATTCACCCAGCATAAATCTATCTCTATAAAAGCTTCAAACTTACAAATTGAATCCAATAAGGAGGCGTACTGAATGAGGAATAAGTAATATCAAAGGGACAACAACCCTATAAATTTGTAACCAACCAATGGAAAAGGGAAACTGGAGCAACTGCATGCAGGATAGGTCAAGTAAACAAGATGAAAAATGACAAAATACGAATAAATGGGAGTGTTTTTGCTTTCCTTTGTAAGTGGATTAACATATATTGAATAATTTCATTTAAAACGCATGAACAAGCTATTGTTAACTCGACAATCATTAGCATAATATCGTCATTTTTATGTAAGGATAATCATTCAGTCATCTGATGCGTGATAAATAATAGTTATCAGAAAAATCTAGCAGGTGCAACATTTATATCATTTTATTTCGCGAGCCCTTGTCATATATTTAAACATTAGGGGATTTTGTAATGAATAGGTAGTAATGAATCGTACTTAATAGGGAAAAACTGCTCTCGTTGAAACCTCTCAGGCATTATATTAAAATAACTTCAGAATCCTATTTCATGTGAGCCGCGATTATGAGAAATTGCAAAATGGCGTGGTGGAACACAAAGCAGCACTTATCGATAATGATGACATTTAGTGTTACCATCGCTTACAGTTACCACGAATAGATTTATGCTACATCAATTGCTCGTTTTCATGACGTAAATAATGTAAGCCTAAAGGCGTGGTGTGATTTAATAAGACTACTTGCATGTGTTAGAATTATTTATTAACCCTAAGACCTTATGAGTAAATTGCAATTTTCCATATCGATACGCCTTCCAAAGAACCATTTGCATTATGGTAGCTAACGTATTTATTTAGAATTATCTCCGTTAGGTCTAATGATAAGTTTTATAAAGTAACCTATTAAAGTCAGCAAAAATAATATGTGGATGAAATCACCATAAAGTAACCTAATGAATGCAGTAATTAAAATTCGAAAATCATTCCGGAAGTAAAATACTTACAAAATCATTTTCACCAATCTAAACTTGGTTTCTTATCGTTATCAATTTTAAATTCAAACTTATATTTTCGTTTGGCAATTCTAAAATTGAACGTAAACGGGCGACGGTGAGTGCCAGCAGTGATTGCCTACTTACAGGGGTGCAACCGACGCCCTCTACCAGTCGGCGCGATGTATTAAAAATAGGCTTACACGGTAAGGGGCTAGCTATTAAATTAGTTGATCCTTAACTCTATCGTGGTAACAAAAATTGTTTTTCTATACATTGACCAAGTGTAAAAATGTTCTGACACAAAAATATTAGCATCAAAGGCTAAGTATCATAATAAATAATTAAACATAATAAAAATATTCTTAAGAATACAGGCCTTAACTAGGTATTAAAAACCCTAATAATTTTTATATTACCGTCTTTTACCGTCAGTTTAACAATGATGTCTAAGTCGCTGCTGACGAGGGAGTACTGCATTCTCCCGAAACTGGGTACGAGCCACCCTATCCACGTGGCATTCATTTGCTGACTGTAGGGTAATGAGTTGAATTGAATTTTAATATTTCAATTTCTTTAGCTTCACGCCTGGTGTTTGTTTTCCATTTTAAGCTTAATTCATTTGGATTGCTAAAACATAACTTTCACTAGGCTACCCAATGAATAAACTCGAATACCCTTGCACGGCACAATTTGGTGTTTCGCTGTTTAGGCATTTAGACAGTGCATCCTTAATGTTACCCCAGACCTAAATTGCTACAAACGGCAACTCACGCATGCATGACAGTGTCGAATGCGAATGCAGGTTATGAGCAAACCTTTAGTTTTCCAAACAGAAACCACTTCCGTTCTCGATTCTTCGATGTACGTGAGTCTTAAAGCGATGCCTTTATCTAGATCAAAGGAGTTGAACAGCGGTTTCTACTGATGATAAACAGCAATTAATATTAATGTTGACTTCGCTCGAACGTATTAGGTCTCAGTTACAAACATACTGCTTATCAAATGGCTATTGCGCCATTATTTGAGAACATTTTGTCGCCATTACGAATAGGCGGAAAACCCTTATTTGACCACAAACGTTTTTTCTAGAATCATACACCCTCGTATCTATAATCAAATGCTTTCTTTCTGAACTTCAAAATCATCTTCATTGTATAAAAATAAACCATCATCTAAAATATATAGTTAAAAATGCAGATACCTGTGGAAAATTAATGGATAGCATCATATATGCAACAGAATTAAAAAGCTCAAAACAAATCATCTTAGGTGGAAGCATCTTTAAACTGCCAAAAACATTCCGCCCACTCGTAAGCTTTTAGCTTTGTTTGATAAATTTGATTCATTTTAAGATTCTGGTGCTGCCTTGATAAGCAGCAATGGTTGTTTGCTACATCGAGCTATTCTTTGCGACTGTATGTTTGAAATCAATTTTACTGCAAGTACAAGTATATGTTAGGAGATGCTGGCTGTTTAGTGCACCTATCAAAAAATCTAAGAAACCTTTAAAAAACATAAGCGGCCGGTACTCCAACAACTAGACGAACACATTTTAACGAAATTGCAATGTCGACTTTTATTGCTAAAATTGCTATGGCCATTCAATTTTCAATTCAATTCTTTACCCTGCAGTCAGTATACACATATTACCATGTGGCAGGGGGGATCATTATACAACTTAAGTCAGACTAAGCAGTCTGGTCACGATTGATCCCAGCATCACAATTTAGTTATATTTCCCGTATTTGGGATTTTAATGAAGAGAATGGCATAGAAAGACGTTCATGGCCGATTTAATATAGGAACTATCCCAGCACTCATCTGGAGGAATCGTGGGAAACCCGGGAATCGAACCTGGGTCTACCGAATGCAAGACTAGGATGCTAACCTCTAAGCCACCTTGCTGTTGGACATTCATAAAGGTCAACATTGCAGTTTCGCTAAAAAATTTCATCCGTTTGAGTACAGCTAGTACCGCTATAGACAAGATTCATTGACTCGCAGTCGGTTTACTCAGTTTCACTTTGGTCGAAATTTTAAGAGTGCATATCAGATTTAGTCTCTATCTTCAAGTGGTTGGTGACATAAGAAGTAAAAAACAGCAAGACTTTAAATTATCCACAACCATTGCTGCTTACTTGTACTTGTACTTGTACTTGCAGTAAAATTGATTTCAAACATACAGTCGCAAAGAATAGCTCGATGTAGCAAACAACGTAATAATTAAACCTTTCACAAACATAGGCCGGCCTACATCATGATACATACTGTATATTTAAATATACATGTATGGGCACGATCAAAATTAGTAATTACAGAACATTGATTTAGAATACTTCTTTTTTTCGGTTTTCGAATACTACACTCATATTAACTACATATGTAGTAGCCAATCATTTTTTATTTCTTAATACTGCAAAACAATTCTTAATCGCAAAATAAAGGAGGAGATAAAAAGGAATTTTTGTATCTGATAATTAATTCCATTTAAAAATTACTATTTATAATTATCAGCATTTATATACAGTATATAAAATAAAAATCGCGTCCATCTTGTCACTGGCTGGCTGGGTTTGATTGTGGCTTCGATATTTTTGGCCCAAGGCCATAAATCTTTTTAATTTACCCCGGGGCCATAAAACTATCAAACCAGTTTGTCTTTTTCGTCCCCCCCCCCCTCCCCCCTGCCCCTTCCCTCATCTGGGATGTATCCAGGTCATATAGCTCCATCTTTTGCAGACAAGAACAACTAAATCCAACTCCTGATCGCATAAAAAAAAGATAGAAAATCAAACAACAATTTTCACCCGAGCAAGGCCGGGTTTTTTCGCTAGTTTAATCTAAGAAAATCAGCGTCAATCCGGCCAATTGCACGCTAGTAAGGGCGTCTATAAGTGCACTTGTGTGTGATATCCTTTGCGCAAACACTTTTTCTGCTTTGTCAATGACCATTAAGTATCAACTTCATTCGATCGATAGTTAAGCAAATTATCTTGAGGATCAATATAGGGCTTATATCAAACGCTCACACCTCGATATCAATAAAAATTAAAAAGTTGCACTAATCAGTTTTTATACAGTATATACAGCATAAAATCGGCATGAATATACGCTCTATATGTGAATTGTGTACGCGCACGGTTAATGGGATTTTAAAGTAATACAATTTAGGATACATAGAAAAGCAGAGTTATTTGAAAGCTAAATTTTAGTGGATTGAACCCATTTTCATAACGGATACTATTATTTAATGTCATTGGAAAAATAAAATATCAAAATAACATAAAAATAATGAGCATTCCGACTTAATTCGTAATAGCCGTATAAAAGGTACTGGGTAGAAATTAATTTTATATAAGTACATCGATTTATGTAGCCTATTATTTTTCTGTTCCGCTCACAATTATTCTGTTTATGGATTAGAGAGCTAGATTTTAAAAAATGCATATTAGATATGGTAAAAAAGAAATATCAAACCAATGTTAAGCAGATAAAGCAAAATAGGGAAGTTCGAATTGTCACTCTCAAAGTTTAATTATATTATAACCTCTAACTGAGAATTGACGGTGTAATTTCAGCAATTAAGTGCAATTTAACTAAAATGTTAAATATAAGGAAGAGAAAAACCTGTTCTGAATTAATAATTGGATGTGAATAAAAATAAGGCATTTGTTCATTCGAACATTTTAGATGCCTGTACACGTTCAGTATAAGGCATCTCATTCATATACTGAATGCATGTATTTATGAAATGGACATGTTTGTTATTCATTTTATCTACATTTAGGTATTAAATACTAACTTTAATATATGTTTATCGGAAATGGAATATATATATCAATGTTATACTGAGTTGTTTTTTGGTAATTTCAGATAACAAAATTGCAGATTATTTGAGTTTTAAACTGTACACAAGTGAAGAAAAACTCAAATTACGTCTTTGGAGTTATGGCATTGTCGGAATTAAAAGTGGTTAATCAGAGAAATATCACTGCATACCGGTAATCTTTTTTAACCTTATTCCACTGATCACTGCACGCACGTGCGCTTCGATGAACTTTAACCTTTCGCTCGCGCAAGCAAGTGGCAAGCAACGTGACACCAATGTAAGGTCAAAGTGAACGCAAGCGAGCAAGGTGACACTTTAAGGGACGATAACGTATCCAGAAAGAAGAAGAGTACAAGCCACAAAAATCGATAAAATGCCTACTTTGATTTCCCTTGAAGCTGAAAATGAAGACGGAAAGTTGAAAATTGGTAAAACCGACGTCAACATGTCCTATTTCGTGAAAATGATGCGACGACTGTACGTGTGCCGCAACATAAAGTGAGGTCAAGAGACGGGACGATGTGAAAAAAAAAAGTATCTCGCGAATTCATGATGTATATGAAACGCAGAAAAGCTACTTCCGACGAAGTAATTTCAAAATGGTAAGTTGCACCTTCTCATATCTCCAATAAAAAGGTTCATTGAGCAAATAATAAAGTATTCTATCATTCGTATTGAAGTATACTGCAGTAAACTAGAGTAGTACACGGTGTGGATATTTAGAAAAAATTGGTTTCTTGTTTATCTACCCCGCCCGCCGATGATCATGTCATTCTTATTATGCCAACACAAATAGAAGAAATGAAAAATTGTCAATTTATTTCTTTACGAGAAACAATGAACTTTATGAAGATTTCATCACCGTGCAATTATCACGTAACATTTCATAATTAGTGAAAAGCTCTAAGTAGTGTTTGACGATGCTTGCTTGCTGCAATAGCCGAAATTTCATTTTCTAAATAACGCAGAAAATCCATCTGAGTAAAGCCGCTGACATGTACATGTAGATGCTTAGACGCACGCTCGTTCTTTGTCCAAACGTGTCCGTGCTTGTACAAAAGCTTCTCAAAACTGTTTCGCGTGTTTGCGTTATGTAGACACGTTGCAATTTGATCGAACTAAACAATGAGATGATCCCATATAGATAGGAAAATATACAACCTTGTAGGAAACTAAGGAAAGTATAGAAAAAAAAATCCGTTTTGAAAGTTTTGATCGAATAAAATGGCTGATCGGGTTAAGTGTGATCGAATTAAGCGGTTTTCATTGTACTTAAATGCCAACAAAAAAAAAAAAATAGAAAAAAAAAACTCCACCCGTATACCTTAAAAATTGAAAATCTGGCTTAACAATATTTTTCAAATAAAAAATGTCCCGCCCGCCTAACTGCAGGTATATTTTTAGGACGTTAGACCAGAAATCAATTTCTAATGGTCTTAGTTGATTTTGCTATTTATCCCATTCTCTGGCATTCACCTTGGTGCAACAAGCGTAAAGTTGCCAGAAACGCAGAAATTCCAGATAAATTTTATCAACCAACAAACATAATTTTATAATATTGACTTAGTATAGTGTTTAAAGACAACATATACAATGTAGTATTTTCAATAAATTAGTAATGCCACTCCCTATGAAAAACTACGATTTCATATGTACACCTACGGCTGGGGTAAATAAGAAAAGGAACAAACGAAACTGATATACAGTATATGACTGCACCAACGAATGTGTCACACGTATCGCCTGAAATATATTCGTTAACAAACATGATATGCAAAAGTATGCTGCAAGGATGCGTGGCATAATTCGTTAGGGAAAATCTCAAGAGCATTTCAAATTCAATTCAGCAGATAAAATTCAATAAGCCAATCCCGCCATTGGAACGACTCCAAAAATAAGCGTATAATCTACAATGTATAGCACTCATATGAGAGCCTGTGTGTGAGGCGTGTTTACCGCACACATGAAGTGCCGCTGGAGCAAGGGCAATGGCACCACTTGTCATAATGTTTAATTAGTGTTATTGTGCCAAACAGCAAAAAAGTGGAAACTAAAGCAGGCAGTAATTGACCTAGTTGATCAAATTTAAAGAAACCTTTTATTGCGTTTAATGAAACATCGGTATCCTTTGTAAAAACTAAACTAATCAACCTCTACATGTACGGTATGTACCGGTATATTTTTTCTGAACAAGAATGTACTTTTAAAAGGGATCAGCAGGTTTTCCAGGTAAGAGCAATCGCGACGCAATAAAAGTAACATGATATTTCCCCCGTGGAATAAAACCAGAGAATGCATCTGCATCGCCAATTTATTTTTAAATAAATATGCATCTATTATTTATCTTAACGCCAACAAAATGTTTATCTTGTTTCATATTAAAATATACAAAAGCTGCATGCCCATAGGGCTGAACATACAATAAAATCAACACAAGAATAACATTTAGTTCAAATCGAGTTGTGGAAGTTTTTGAGTTTATCGATCGTATAAAATTGGGGGTCAAATTAAATTTTCCACGCGTTAATTGTAAATTAATTTAAAACATCGTTAGAATTCGAAAAATGGCCCTGAAGATCAATGGATGCAAACATAAAACAGGTAAACAATTAAGTTTTAATTAATTTAAAAATAACACTTGGCAATTTTAAAAATAACAAATTCACAATTGCTTGTTAATTACTTCCGTTTTCTACCGAGAAAATTGCATTAATAATATATAATTTTATTCATGAAACTATCTCCGTAAAATTCAAGTAGAGTTTAATCAGCAGACAGTAAATGTTTTTTGCTAAACTCCGGTATTACATTTTTAATTTGGTTTTTTTACTCCTCTTTCTGCTCTTTTTTATGAGTACATCTCAGACGAATTTATAAAAAAAACAGTACTTATTAAGTAAACCATATGATTCGACAAATTGCTATTCCTATTGTCATAACTGTCGACATTTGTTAGAACTCTGATGCGACATTACCAAATATCATAGCCTTTTTTAATTTCGTTATAAAGCTTGTGTCAGAATGAAGGCGCCGAGGCAATTAGTGGCTGTAACGATGCTGTAAATCAACTCACTTGATATTAAATTCATCGCTAAATTACGACTCATAATATATAACACTTATTGTAAATAGGTATAGAGATAGTGGTCTAAGTGGCGGTGAGGAATTCAGCACCAAATTAAAAGTGCCAATGTTTTGCAGCAGACGCCATTATTTATTTCGCATTATAGGTCTACTGTCAGCATAGAAAGCACAAAAACGTGGCCTATTTAAAACAAAATGTACCATGTTATTTATGACATTGTTGAGGTATGAATGCTATTAATAAATTGCAAGCAGTTGCATCTAACTTCATCTAAAATACGAATCTGTGTGCGTTAATTAATAAATAAAACAAACCTTTAACCCCTGAACAAGAATATTTGCTACGATAGTTGCAATATTAAAAATACAAATGAACCTCCATAGCTACCACCATTTATGATTACTTAGGTAAAATGCCCATTCGCAACGACTTGTTGCATGGCCTCGAGTATTAATAAACAAACTATGATTAACATTTAAAATCTAAACAAACACAAAAATCTCCTCTGGCTATAAAAATAGATAAAAATAGATGATCCTAATATTATAGCGGGTGCATTTTAACGAAAGTCATTGGATCAAATATTTGTTTGAGCGAAATGCATGTGTTACATGACATTAAAAGTCTATAAAGGCCATGCACTTTACTGTTGACTAGATAGATGTACTATTTCCAGAATTTTTCAAAAAAATACAAAAGTATCCAAGTACAAGTGAAATGCCCAAGAATGGAGCTTCTAAGAATAGAAGTCAGGCAATTTCTGCAATTTGGACTTGGCTTATTTGCAGCAGTTTAGTGTTAGCGATCATTAATCATCGCTTCGTGTGGTGGTCTTTCGAGATAAAAAGCTTGACCTCCATTTAACAAACGGGTAACTTTTCTTTTTGGCTCATGTGTTGTTGTGCTTAGTAGTGCACCAAATGGCCAACATAAGATTACAATATCAACAAAAATCATTTTCCATTGCATATAGAAGTCATAAAATGGCTTCAACCGGATTTTCTCAATCCTCACAAATCGATTTTGGCATTGATTTTATTTCGCAAAAAACAAATACAACCATTCTCACTCCACTCATAAGGTTGTTCACACTTATATTCCCCCTCTTAATGATTTTGACTTATTGGTCAAGCGTGCATTAAAGCAAGTAAAAGCTTGTCTACGTTGCGTTTCGATGCGCGGTAATGATTGTGCAGGTCAATCAGCGAAGCAGTTCATGATTAGTAAGCAATATAGTTTTAATGACGTCGCTTAAGATTTATCGTTAAAATAGGGATGGTTTTTGTCATACATTTATTTTTCAAGAATGAATTCGAACAATGATCATTGTGTATTTATTACATTTTTTATACATGTACAGTATGCCTAATCTGCACCTACTAATTTACAAAACAGCCATTTTACACCTCTATACAAGAAGTACCCCTTTATGCCGTACGTGTCAACATCGTTAAATTTTACACGATGATTTAGGAAATGATGAATCTAAAACAAATTTTGATATATCTTCAAAGTAAATACTATACATAAGCCTTTTCTTAGCAATTTGGAAAAAGACTTTCAGGCTGGGTTTAACTCGTCTACTTCACTACTTTGTCTATAGATTTATCTCATTTAAGCTCTTCTGTCCGGATTTTACTGCGCGGATAGGGAAATCAGACCTACGTAATCAGGTGTAATTTATTCGTCTTCTGGAAGACTACGAAAGACAGCATTTCTGAATCTGAGTCGGTGGTATCCCAAAAATCTGAAATCCGATTAGTACGTAGCTCAAATGAAAAACACGCGTAGACCAATGCCTGCTTTCGAAAGCCCACGTGAGATTTAATTTACATAAATTACTCATGAAATTATAAATATTTCAGTATCTCGCCCACAACCAGCCAATGCCTCCCATGAATTTCAATTTGCCACAATGGTGTTTCAAATGTTGTCGGCAGTGTAAGCTTTCCCTGGCGCCCGCTGCAACTTCGGCAACCAACGTGCAGCAGACAAATATTGCTTCGGTCAAGTGGTCACTATACTGCATTTCCCTTGGTATTTCAAGCAACAGCGAGCACTGACCATCGACAAACCCCCGGTCATTCGAGTTGAGAAGGATGCAACGTGGCCATTCCATTATCGAAGAATGGTTCTCAGGGCATAGCATTACGCTAACGAAGACATTTCCTCAAGAAGGATCGTATGTAGCTACTCGGATTTTATGGTACGATGGGGGTCAACAAATAGCCTTTCATGTCAACTGCATGGTGGAAGCACAATGTAGTCTGGACTAAAAATAGGATAGTGCGCAGTTTTAAAGAGACCTTAACAGCGGACATATTTTAGGAATATGAAGTTTTCTTTTGTCGCTTAATTGATATGATATATGAGTTTTCCTATTGATGGCTGTTCTCTGTTGAGTATTAACATGTACTGCTGTAAAAACTGTAACTTTCTGATATAGATGAACTTGACAATATTTAATGCATGTACTTCTGCGAGTAGCAGCCGAGTACTAAATAAATTATTACAGGGTTCATGATTCAACATGTAATATGTTGAATTAATGACCGATAATTCTACATTTCAACCCTGTTTATCGAAGTTATGAGTAAGTACCCTAAATTAAAAAAGATTTAGGGATTTACTTTCCAAAGTTAAAAAACGTTGATAACAAATGAAAATATAACAATAAAATTACTCATGCTTTTGATATTTATCGCGGACAAATGCTATTTTTTAACTGTTGCATTTTGCCTTTTGTAACCAAGTACTTAATTGTGCAACCATGAAAATAATCCAAAATGAAACCATGATGAAAAACGTTTAACATAATATCACCCACAGCATAACGATCGCAAGTAAACACGCTATCGCCCTAAATTGAATATCTTTTTTACTTATCGATCACAATCGCAAGTTTGTGTCATGAAGCATGACCACCGTATTTACAAAATAATGTAGGTCACTCGCATTAAAAAACCTAGCTTGTTCACGAAATTAAAACAACGCTGTCAGCATGAAACGCGCCGTTAATTAATTAGAAAGTTTGATAAATGACTTCATACCGCACTCGCACTGTCATTTGCATCGGCACACGTGTGTTCCTGTTATGTAATTCAACACGCGTGTTCTTAAAGTGAGGACAATAAGTAAATTATGTTTCTTATCATATGACGTCACTGGGAGATTTAAATTTATATTTGACATTATACGTTGACATTATCAAATATGGCATCTAATCGGGATTTTTTATTCCTCGCCACTATACTGTACAACTGTAGAGTGGTTCTCAAACGCATGCCTTTCAAAACTGAGAATTAAAAAAAGTCACCATTTATAAATAATGACGTCATTAAAAGTGATGCAACTTCTGGAATACTCCTTTCTACATTCGTGTGACAGGGAAAGAGTCTTGCAAGGAATGCAGACATATTTGTTTCAGAATCCCTTGAACGGATCTCAAAGATCATTAAAGCTAGCATCGGCGGATCACACTTTGAGAAACACTGACTCACAGATAAGTTCAGCGATTTGGGGCCATATATGTTGACATTGTATTATAAACAGATTAAGCTGACAGTTTATGAACATTTGTGCTTAATGTAGCATTTTCGCCATTTGTAAGGCCGGCTAAGTAATTGGTCTATTTGAATGTAGACCTAATTCACGTAACCTGATATGCTGACGTTATCAAATTCTGGATTTCAAAGTGAACAGAAATCCCAACAAGATTATTTTATGGATTGATTGCAGGGCATTTTCCTCGGCTTCTCTGAACCTTCATTCATATCTATTTACTAAAAAGGTTTGATAATAATTACTAGCTTCCACCACAAAGAGGGTCAATTGGATCGGTATAGCAGGAGCACCACAATTTTCTTAAATAACTGTTATTATTAGGAGTTTACTGACCAGGTTTTCAATGGAGTTTGGGGGCACCAGCAACATCCTCGACACGATCTCAATGATCGAGTTCCAAAACTAGTAGTTATACAGTACATGCTAAGCCGTTTTTATTTCCACGAAATGCTGGCTCATAGAAGCTAACAAGATTTGAGCAGGAAACCATCCGTGATCGAACAGATGCGTACACTCGAAAAACAAACTGGCACGAAATCGTTTCTGTAGATTCAACTCTAAATCCAACCTTGATTTCAATTTCCCTTTGATAGTCGAAAGTCATCCTTTCATCAATCAACTATCCATTGAACATTTTGGCGATGACGACCTACGCTTGCCCGTGGAGCTTATCTATAGCAGCGTACAAGGTGATACAGAAATCCGAACTCATATGTAAGTATATCACGACATCAAATTGTGTCTGTAATGTTTATGTTATGCTACGTTAGAATTCCTTAAATGACTTCAAAATATTGAAAATGGCGAACACTGACAACATAAGCTATAAAGAAATTTGGTGATGCTCGATGCACTAAGGTGTTTTAATTGATGCAATTCCGTTGAGAATTTAGAATGTTTGATACCGGTATAATTATTTCCTAATTAATGCATTTCTTATAACGATATTAATGATGCGGATTTTGTAAATTTATTCCCTTTTTTAACTTTGTAACTTGCTTGAATTTAGTCTTTAGGGTTTTGGCGTTTATGCCAATAACGGAAACAAGACGTTCGTTTGATCGATAGAAATTTAATTCGCGACTACTTTCTTTTTTAAAATTTAAACAATCGAATGGTAAATACAAGCATGGAATGCGATGAAACAAAACAATGGCGACGAGAGTTGT